>VCRL01000263.1:0-22154 GCA_013306195.1 Aspergillus latus | reverse complement strand
GTTAACAGAACGCCCACAAGAACCATAGGATGGAAAACACCATGGGAGATGCTCACGGGAAAGAAGCCAAACCTAGCCAATTTCTACCTGATTGGCTGCATAGCTTATACACGTCAGCAGCAAGAAAAAGGCGCAAAAATGGCTCCAAGAGCTTACCGAGGTGTTCTGGTAGGCTATGTGGCCTCCAATATATGGTTTATATGGAACCCGAAGAAACAGCGAGTTGAAACTGCAAGAGACGTCGATTTTGACGAAACAAGGCTATACAATCCCTCAGACCCCTTTGTGGAGGACGAATTGAGTGTTAGCTCGCCTATACCACCGCCTGAGATACAGATGTTACCTGGAAAGGCTAATAAGGAAGCAATTGATGCAAGTATTGACCTTCCTGAGTATATAACGCCTAGTACAGTGCAGGAAGAATCATCAAATAAGCGAAGCATTGAAAATGATGAGGAATTGGCTGAGATAGGAGAAACTGGTGTTGAGCAAACACATGAGGCTGATGCGGAGAACCATAAGCATTCTGCCAGAAAAACCACACCGTCTTCGCCTCCGCCATTGCCTACACCTGATAGAACACCGAACTCAGGCAATTCTGGCTCGAATTGGATGCCAGGAGCCTTTACAGAAGAAGAAGAACGGCCAGAATCTGCAGAAAGAGAAAGAGAGGACTTACCAAGCCGATATCTCCTTGAATCGCTCCAAGAAGATCAGAATCGGGCGAGCAGAGAGACTGCAAATCTTCCTGATACCTTAGAGGGTATAGATGATCTTGATTTGCAAGCCTTATCAAGATCAGGGGGTGGGAGATTAGGAAGACGGCGCCTCGACGGGCTTGATACAAACAATATAATAGAAGGAAGACGGCAGACTCGTCCTCAAAAAGATCAAGCAGATTACCAAGCCTATACAGCCGTTGAAACACCGTTTATTAAAGAGCCAGAAAGGGTTAAATATGCATTTGCAATAGCTCTAAATGCGGCAGAAGAAAGCAAGAAACAATGGCATCGCAGCGAACTTCCTAAACTACCAAAGAACTGGTTTGATTTACTGCAGCATCCACTAAAGAATGAATTCATGGCAGCAGCACGCCTAGAAATTGGAGGATTAGAGACAAAAGAAGCATTTATGCCCATCAAACAAGAGGAGGCAGCAGGGAAGCAGATTTTACCGCTTAAATAGGTATTCACATACAAGTTTGACAAGGATGGTTACTTTACAAAGGCAAAGGCACGTATCTGCGTGAGGGGAGATCTTGAAAAGGATTATGCTGCTAATAACTATGCTGCAACTGCTTCAGCAAGGGCATTTAGAGCAGTTATGGCTCTAATAGCAGCCTTTGACCTGGATACAGACCAGAAAGATGCCATTAATGCATACCTTAACTCCTTGCTTGATATGCCTATCTATACACGAATGCCAGATGGCTTCAAAGTATCCAGCAAGATATGGAAAGTCAGAAAAGCACTATATGGGCTCAGGAAATCTGGACGGCTTTGGCAGCGCGATCTGAAAACAACACTTATAAAGTTTGGACTTCTACCAGTCCCAGAAGAAGAATGCCTCTTTTCAAACGAGTACATGATTGTCCTGATATATGTTGATGATATTATTATTGTCAACCTGCCAACACCAGCAGCCCGAGAGGCAGCTAAGTGCTTCAAAGATGAACTGGCGAAGAGATACGAACTCCGGCATATGGGAGAAGTAGGATGGTTCTTAGGGGTAAGAGTGCTCAGGGATAGGCCCAACAAGAAGCTCTGGCTCTGCCAGGACTCCTATATCGAGCATCTTGCAGCACGTTTTCACCTAAACAGCCTTGCAAAATGGCCAGAAACGCCATTGGCAAGCTTATATGACCTCTCTCCAAACGAACACCAAGCAACGGAAGCTCAGATCAAAGAATATCGAACAAAGATTGGCTCTATACAGTACCCTGCAGTTCTAACACGAGCAGATATTGCATATGCTGTTAGCCGATTATCTGAAGCCTTAACAAATCCTTTATAAGATCATATTCAGGCCGCAAACAGAGTCATTGTATATCTATATGTAACATGTTTTCTGGCAATCGAATACTCAGGCAACAATACCGGCGGGGAGGTTGTCATGTTAGCCTCTGATGCGGCATTTGCTGACCAACCTGACCGACGAAGCTCTGCAGGATACCTTTGCAAGCTGTATAATGGCCTGATTAAATGGAAATCTGGAAAACAACGCGCAGTCACAACTTCAACAACCGAAGCCGAATATCTAGCTTTATCCGATGCAGCAAAGGCAACATATTGGTGGAAGAGGGTATTCAGAACCATGGGTTTTGATCCGCAACATCAAATAGCTGTATACTGTGATAACCAACAAACTATTAACTTGCTTACCTCTGAAAATATCAAGCAACAATCTAAGCTCTGTTATGTCGACATACATCAATCCTGGCTTCGCCAAGAGGTTCAGGAAGGCCGACTCCATGTCAAATAGATACCTACCAACCAAATAATCGCAGATGGTCTTACCAAGAGCCTAGCAATCCAAAAACACCAAGAATTTGTCAGGATGCTCAACCTAGTGGACGTGAAAGACCTCATTCAATCCCAAGAAGGAAACTGAAGAACTCTCGATGCGCTGAGGGGGTGTGTCAACCGGAGGAGGTTCCTCCTTACTAATCAATATCCAGCGCCTCGCTCGTTTACATATCTGTTTGATGTTTTTATGCTGTTTGTATGGCAGGGATATCTGTTTGACGTCTTATACTGTTTGTACGGCAAGGATATCTCCTGTATAGCGAGAACCTTCCTTTTGAAGCTTTTGAAAAGGTATAAATTGCCTATACAGATCGTAGTTAGGAGATCAAGACCTTCAATGCAATCGTCCATTACAGACATTGATTACATAACCACCTCAATAATCTCACATGTACCCATACCCGACCCGTCGCGGGTGTTGGGTAGACCCGTTACGGGTAACCCGCGGGTTTTGTCCAGGTCTAGGCTGTACAGTAGGCACCCAGGGCTCATCAACAGGGATCTAATGCTTATTGTTCCATGACCGAGTCTCTAAGCACTTCTGTGATGCATAAAAGTATTCGTTATGTTAGAGTGGAAGTATACGTCGGCTGAACAGAAGGAGTAATATAAAGACCATACATCCTGTTTGGTATAGACGGAAGATGAAATGACGGCTCTATACCTGTGCTGTGCTATGAGCAAAAAGCCGTGACACCATGCCTTGACCTTGAAGTACCGGTATAGTTAAGCCTCTCAATCCCAAGGCTACCACACCAAGGACACGACTAGATTGGAATAGGAGCTCCCTCATTTAAGATCAGCAAACCTTGCTTCTGGGTTAACAATTGCAGCCATTTATAGTCACAATGTAGCATTGTTAGCATATAGTCCCAGTGCGAGGATGTTCGACACCACTCAGACCTTCTGACACTTCCCCAGGAAATATTATCCCGTTGCATTGAATACAAATAAGTCTCAGCTCGCTAATACGCTCCATACCTTCCGGCCTCTGTTACGTCTGTCCTGTAACGCAGATCTAGCAGTTCGCTGACGATCTTGACAAACTCCAGGAGTGAGATGAGAAGTTGCCTATCCGACCACACTCCGCGCACATGTTTATTTGGACATTAATGATCAAGACCGACCTGCAAATTTTAGGCCACGAAGAAGTTCTGTACACAGTACTTGCCTATTGAAGGTATTGAGATCTTAACAATGATCATTTACGCAATTTATAACTATTCGAGTCTTCAAACGGTCTTGTAGAATAGGGAGATATGACCAATGACACAGCAGATATGACTAGCTATATAGGCAATCTGTGCTGGATATTGATTAGTAAAGAGAGCTCTCCTCCAGTTGACACTTTGTTTATTTATCTTCAAGTAGGCATAACAAGGTGTTTTCTCAGGTTCAGGCGAGCAACGCGACTCTTGATGACATCCAACTAACATATGCATACTCACTTACATCCGCTTGTGATTTCTTCTTGTCAGAAACATGTTGAGCTCTCTGGTTCTCTCCATTCCACGGCTAGATTTCACTTGGCCACGACCAGTGCCTTCCAGCATCATGGAGACAACGCTACCTTTGGCCTATGTCCCAGGCAGGAAGTCAGGATAGCATGGGGTATTGTGCACAAGTCACTCTACTACATTTACAAATGATATTGTTTCTGACTCGGAATTACTTTTTGTGTTAATATCGTTCAACTGCCGTTTGGGCTCGTCATGAAATGGACAGATCGGACAAGTATTGAAGAAGTAGTCTCGATGCAAATGGCAGCTGCCGCAAGGATTCCAGTCCCTAGGGTTCTGAACTGTGGCGAACATTCAAAGGCTCCGTTCAATTAGAGAGTCTCGATTTTAATGACCAGACTACCTGGAGTGTTCTCAAAAACTCAAATGACGAGTTTTAGGTCGATTTGGAGGAACGGTGGTGAGAGGAGCTCAAAAGGAGCTCAAAAATTGTGTGCATACTATGCGTTTACAGGTTCCTCCTTGCCAACTTTCTATCTGCCCTCCTGTTGGGACATCGCTTCGAGGCATACGGGTTCTTGACCATATAATAGGGCCTTTTACAAATCATAGGCAGCTTTTTGAACATCTGATTCCCCCCGCTTCCCCTCATGGATTTACGACTTCGGCTGAATTTGAGGACACCCTAGCACGCACAAGAAGCGCCAGCAATGTCGTTATCGGGTAATGCTCACTAACGGGGACTTCAAAGCTCATAGCATCCTGGTTGACGAAAAGGGCCACCTATTGGGATTCCTAGACTGAGAATCTGCTGCATGGTATCCCGAATACTGGGAATTTACAACTGCGATGGGGTTTGGATGAGGCAGCTGGTGGTACCAAACGCTTCTTGGATGGGAGGTGACCCCTATTTGGAGGAGCTGGATTCAGATATTGCGCTTAACCTATTAATGGTCGACTCTTTCGAGGCTATAGAAATTCTGTCTCAAGGATGTTGTCTTTTGTGCGAACGGCCTTTGCATTAGTCCCTACCAAGCCGGCCAAAGAGCCCATTCCCCTTCATCTAGTGGCAAACTAACCGCCCAGAACACCCCTAACTACCCCCGAACTATATCCCTAAAGTCTGGTGTACTACTTGGCAGCTGATTTAGTGTGACTTGCTCTCTGGACGCCGCTCCATAATTCTCAAGGCGCCTGGGAATCAGAGGATCCAATGCCCGGGGTTAGTAATGGTTACAACAAAGCGCGGATTCTGAAGAAACATGACAATGTATGGAGATCTGAATAAACCAATGCGGTGAAATATCCATTCTCCTCGTCGGTCGTCTTGAGAAATATCCAATATGCAGGTGGTCATAATCAATGTATACTGGTCACCAACCCGCGTATCAATAATTATTCCACACCGAGTCTGGGTGGGACAATATTGGTGTTGAGGTTTGACACCCATAGTCTCCCTCCCTTCCTGTAAGGCCTCATAAGAGGGCATTATGTGTTTTCAGACCGACTGCGGGCTAGGTTGTGTGTGTACAATCTGCCGAGTATCTAGAGTTTGGGTATAACTGGGATTTTCATTGCTGCCAGTGCAATTACATAGATTCCTTTTCTTTTTCTAGGTAGAAAGTGCCGCGCGTATCTTCCTTGGCCACAAATGCGGCTGATGTAGGTACTCAGCCAGCCTCTTGGAGTAGGTAGCTAAAGTATCAGTCAGCCCCTCGTACAACGCCTAGCGCCTTGGTCAACGCTAAATGCACCGGGGATTTCCATTCTGGGCTATCGCTGCGACAGGCGGGACGTAAGGCTAGCTGCTTATTGTGCTCTGGGCTATCAGGTGTCCGGGTACCTGTTCTCGTCCCTGCACTTCCAGCTAGATGTTTCTGGGATGTATAAAAGGCCCCCCTGTTCAGGTACAAACCGCTCCGAGTCAGTCTAACTTTACATACTCCCTCCCTAACAATAAGCAACCCAAACATCATCAAGCATCAAGCACTAAGCAGAATGTCTGGCTCCCATGACCCCTACAAGAAATACGTTAGCGGCGCCCACCACGCCGCCGACCTCGCCGGCGCCGGCGCCGGCGTCTCAAACCCAATGGGTTCTATCCAGAACGCCCAGGCTGCGTATCATACGCACAAGAATATGAAAGCTGTATGCACTCCTACCCCTTGTACGCGGCCCGTGGCTGAGCTAATGAATTTGATGCCAGCAACTCAACGGCATGCGCCAGGCGGTGGCCAACAATGACCGCGCGAACCAGGCGCGGCGCGAAATGAATAGTGCACAGGTTCAGGCGAGCAGTCTGGTGTATGGACAGAATGGGATTACGAGGGAGAATGGATGGGTAAAAGATGCGCAGGGGAATATTCGGTATGTGGGGAAGAAGTAGGGCTGGTATTGGGCCTTGTGCAGTTCAAGAGAAACGATGGGTAGGATTGGAATGAATAAGGCCAATCTCGCTTTGGTTATGCTTCTGGATCCGAATCCCTTTTTATGTGTGGGGTAGGGTGGTATCACTTGTCTACTTGAATATATGACAACGATGGTTGAAGTCCCGTCACGTTGACATTGTTGTGAAGGCGCCTCAGTTGTATTTGTGTTTAGACTCAGATTTACTCTCTTGACAAGACATTCGCTGTCTGGCAATAATCCTGCATCTCTGTTGGCATTACAACTTAGTAAGTCTCCTGCTCCCAAGCCCTCATATATAGCCGTGAGAGAAAGAAGATACAATGACTCCTTGTCCGATCAAATCTGGACTAAGCACCCACCCACCTCGCCTCCGACCTGCCCCTTCGCCCAGACGGAGTATCATATTTCAAAACCGACTTTTCCAGCTTGAACGGTGTAGTCAGGATAGATATATCCTCGTCAATACCCCACTCTTTCCCACTCATCCTGTCAAAATACTCAGACCGCTGAAACAGGTCGAGCCGGGCTTGTTTCACCGCAGCGAACGTCTTGGAAATCAAGCTGTTCATCTCGTCGTAGTGACGAAGGTGCAGATCCTTATGTTGGGCACGGAGCGCTTTCTGGATCTCCGGTGTTTGCTCTCCCAGTCGGTAGTACCAGATGTTGTACTGCGTCAGTGAGACATCAATGTCGAATGTCGTGTTTGATTGTGTTCGAAGAAGTAGCGCATGAGAAACGGCTGCTGCACCCACAAGTCCCATTTGGTAGTCCGAGTTTGCTTGAGTTGTCCCGCTGTTAGAAACACGTCGTGCTGGGAGGGGGTAAGGACATACGCAGTAAAGGCACAACAGGCTCATTTAACCCCAGGAACTTTCCCTGCAACCATGAAATCCCAACAAGGCAATCGCTAACCTGCTGCCACCCCGACCGATAGGAAAGCGGACCTTTCCAGCCGTAGCAGTTCTCCCTCACGTAGATCAAGCTCGGGTTGATCTTCCTCAGCGACTCAGCATCAAAGCCCAGTTTCGCCAGCACTCCGGGTCGGTACCCGTCGATCAGGACATCGGCAGATTCGACAAGCCCAGAGAGCTTTTTCTTACCCTCCTCGCTTTTCAGGTCGAGGTTTGTGTCTCGCTTCCCTGTGCTGAGCTCGACCCAAGTCACGGCGACATCGGGGAGGCCCTCCCATGTTACCTTCAGGACTTCCGCACCGAGCACAGCGAGCATCTTGGAAATCACAGGGGCGGCAATGACGCGCGAAAAGTCAATGACTCTGATACCCGCCAACGGCCGCGAGGGGTCCCTTGTCTCCGGCCAGGGTACTCGAGGCGCGGAGCGCGGTTTGAGTGTATAGAGGGGCTCTTTGCCCATGATCTGGCCCTGTACGGGGTGGGATACTCAGCAATCCTGGAAGGAAACGCAATGTTAGGGAAAGACGGGGATGAATGGTCATACATGTTCCGACGCAAAGAATTCCTCCGGCATATTACAGATCACGCCGGCTTGTCTGTACTCCTCGTTCGCAACACGGTCGATCTCCTCAGAATTCCACTGAGCAACTTTATCCATGTAGATCTTCTGCGCCTCTTCGTCGGTGACGTCCTGCTCCGGAACCCCGACCATCTGCATACTTGGACCCGCGTTCATGGACCCGTGCAGATGGAACCACCGCCCGTCTTTGGTCTGGTATACATTCGTGCACTGCCGGTGAATCGGCTTTTGCATATCATATAAGTCGGCCTTGGCAAGCTCCTTTGCGATGATCGGGTGTGCAAGAGCAGGGGTCCCGCCTACAGTGGGCAGGATGATGGACATGAGGAATAGAGATGCCACATCGCTTCCCTCAGTATACTTAGCGTTAAAAAAAACACAAGAAAAAAATCAAGAAAAGCGAAAATCAGAATACAAATAGAAAACATCAATTAATGAATACAAATCAAAGTCATGTACGGATAAAAAGAAAAACAACCAAATAAAAACGGGTTAGCTTACGTATCAACAGTTATCTCCTGGTGATCAATCCCATACCGGTCCTTGGAGACGGCGCTGGCGATAACCCCCACAAACGCGTTCAGAGCAGAGCTGGACTCAGTAATCTTCAGCGGCGTTGGGATGAAGGGGGTACTGTCGCCGACGAATTTCACTTTCTTTGCTGCTTCTTTGAAGGAGGCAGGGATGTCGAGAGCTTTGTTGTTGAGCAGATGCTCTTCGAGCACTCGAGCTGCTTCGTCTTGAATGGAGTAGGTCATATTGGGTATTTTCGAAGATATTGAAGAGTTGAGTGTATTTTGAAGTGATCATGAAGCGGGGGATGGAGATGCCTTTGTATGTAAAGCAATGCCGACATCCGAGGTCGGTGGTAGAGAGGAGAGGCGAGTGGCCGACGCGGGATGCCGTGAAACACTCTCAAGGCTTGGCCACTGCTTCCCCTCACAACATACGTTCAGTGAACACTATGGGTGATGACTTGACGAGGCTCTAGTCCCGAACAGTTGGATACGTTTGCACCCGACTGCGGGCATGATCAGGTCTTCTTCAGTCTCCATAGATGCGAGGCCTACAAGTGAAAGTAATGCTTAGTGTGCCGATCATTGCGCCGAGATTGTCTACCATGAACAACATATGTGCCTTCTAGATTAGGGCTAGCCTCATCACTGCCGTATTCAGATCCAGTATGGCCACAGGAAGAAAACCGTTTTAAGTTTCCTAGTAAACACCAGGAAGCCTAACCGGTAGCTCTTGATTCAGGGAATCATGGCATTCATTAATCGAAGCGATTGATTTGATATAGCAGAAGGATAGTCCCAATGGCATCGCCTCTGCGCGAATGATATAAGGAATACCTTGGGAAAATAGTAGTGTAACTGAGCCAATGCAGTCGCACGATAACGACTTCGAGTCCTCGAGTCAGACGCACGAGTTCTATCCTCACGAGATCATAGGCTTGTTTTGATAGACCAGTGGCGCTGCTGCTTGTTGATCTCTTTATCCGACTTTGTTCTCTCCCGGTTCCAACCCAGCAGCAGCAAGCTTACAGATCCGCATTCATTGAAGAGACCAGCAAACAACCGCCGTCTATGGACGATCGATCCGATACACCACCTCCGCAACATTCAGGTACGCCTCATACTCGACCTCCTCCCCGTTATGCGCTTCAAGATCGTAATGGTAGTGACCCCCCTTCCGACTCCCGTCCAGTTCGAAGCAATGCGTATGTTCCATCCTCAATTGTAGCCCTTCCGGGTCCGCACTATGAAAAACGGTCAAGCAGACCACCGGCGCTTCGCAGGTATGATACGTTAGCCACTCCTGCTCTAGGACTTTCCGATCTTTGAATGGCAGGTTCTCTGGAGCAGGAAAGTCCGGCATGACGTGGAACCTGGCCCTTCCAGACTTGAGGAGGAATACACCGCCCATACTGATAGGATGAGAGTCGCCGTACGCCTCGAGAAGCCCGGCACGGATGGCGCTGGTGAAATTGGCCGGTCCGGTCCGTCTTCGCGCTGTGATCTTGAGGACTTGTCCGGATAGGCCGCTTGAACCGAAGAGGTTCACCATCAGCGCGCAGTTTGTGCTCGGGGCATGCCGGCAGTTGACTGAATCGACCTCGCTTGCAACAATCTCAACAATCCGAGTTTCATTGACATTGTCCACACAGTCAGGGTTCCCTAGATCCAGCACTTTCACACCCTCTCTAGCCTGCCAAGCAAAATTCGGCGCAAGTTCTGCATTGTGCCCGATATCCTGAAACGGCGCCGCGCCCGCACCAAGAAGAAACCCTCTTTCGGCAGCCATCTCCATATCCCGCGCCAGTGACAGCAGAGAATACTTGGCGTCGAAGTTAGGGCTTGGAAAGAGATTAGCTTGGCCTCCTACATCTGCGATGCGAGGATTCCCGCTGAGACCGGGAGCAGCGAGGCCAAAGGGGGGGTTGCGGAGGTCGGGGCATTGGGTCACTGATGCGCTTGCATGGGCGAAGTTCTGCTGGAGCGCTTTTGCAATTATGGGGGCGAGCTCTGACAAAGGAGGCGGGTTCCGCGCGCTTGCTGTGACTGACATTTTGGGATAGACCATGAGGTGTAAAGGGGTGATCTACAGATGGGCGGCAGAGTTGGGGTAGGAGATCACAATGCGGGGTCACCCCTCGACTGCGGAATCCGGATCGCTAAGCCATGCTTCGATGATGTGCAGAGCTTGGGCTTCTGTGATCAAGGACTGACTTTCAGATGTCTGGCTTTCATTGTAGCAAGCACAGCGAGCACATCGAGCGCATTGGTGCGTCCATGGTGGAATACCGGCAAAACTGCAATATACAAGCTGCAAACTACTGACAGAGTACTGAGGAGCTTCGGCTGAAATTCTCTCTTAATAACTATATATAGCCTTGATCATATATATTTATGCGTACATGCACATGTTTATATTTATATTTTTCTATATTTCTAACTGAATGATGAAATGTTCGCCTCTAATACCGCCAGCATCCGCCACGATAAACCTAGCCCTAGATGGAATTCCCAAGCTCGACCTTGTGTCTCAGTGTCTAAAGTGTTTTGTAACGGGTCTATTTCAAGGCGATGCCTGGACTCTATGGGAGAAACGGAGAGCGAGGACTAAAAACGTTGATCGAGGAACTGTTCATCACATCGTTGTATAACCATCATACTGCATCTATATCAGAAATCGACTACTATTGTACTTTTTGCCAAAATTCATATATACATGAACATAACAATCTATACCAGCCCTGCACCTCCACAATAGGTCACGTCACCGGTCAAGTGTCGCCACGACTATTCCATAACGGGAGCTGTGGCTGTACCGTCGACATAGCCCTGAGGCAAGACTGAGTAAGCTGGAAGCTGGGCTTCTGGGGCCCATCTGGCCACTGAGAGTCCTGCTTGGCAGTTCAGCCCAACATCAGCTCCACCAGATCCAAAGGCTCAGCAGGCGCTGCATCGCACCAAAAGGGGGTTAGTATAATTTCCGCTTTGTCATATAAGAGACCGAGCCATGATAGATCCAAAGCTCCTGAGCGACACAACAGCTTTGAACAAAATCCTACATCAATCTCATTCAATCAATATGGACACGAAAATGGGCTACAACGGATATTCCCCCAACATTCCTCCGACCTGGGGCCCGGAACCTCAGTACGGGCACCCTCATCAGCCCTACCAGCAGCCCTACCAGCCATACCAATCCTACCATCAACAGTATCCCCCGCAACCTCCAGCCCAATATCCACCACCCCAGCCTGGCTACTCTCAGTCCTCGACGCCAGCCTGGGGCTGGACACCGCAGTCGTACCCCCGCGGCCTTGAGGTCTCCTTCACCAGCTGGTCGGGCCGGCACATGCGCGTCACAGAGGGCACCCACGAAGGACCCCTCGTCTACGCAGCCGATCTCAAGACCCGCAGGCCACACATGCTCTTTCAAGCGACTGGGACCGCCCGTCTCCCCGCAACGGTCGTCTTCCACAACTTCAGCCGCACCATCGATATCACCATCAACGGCGAGGAATTGCCGATGCAACCAACAAGTCATTGGAAGCACGAGTACGGCTTCAACTCGCGCGCTCTCCAGGGAAAACATCTTACCTGGAAACGGAGCAAGGGTTGGACGCGGATGAATCTGGAGTGTGTGGATGAGAATGGCGTCGTCTTTGCCAAGTGGATGACGCACAGTGGCTGGAGCATGAAGAAGTCGGGCCGGCTCGAGATCTACGAGCCTGCCGCGGTGGGTGGCAAGGAAGTCGCCGACGAGCTGGTTGTGACGGGGCTGGCTAATGTCTATCTGCTGCAGATGCAGACGGTTAGTGCAAACGCGGCTGGTGCTGGTGCTGATGCGGTTTCCGCTTGATCTTTTTATCTTCCCTTTTCTTCATTCTTTTGCTATGTTCACTTGTTACTATTTTCTCTTCCCCCCTTTTATATGGTTATTTATTTTTAGTTTGTTCTTTATTGCGACTGGTCGCTCTTGATTCTTAGTGGGAGTTGGAGTTTGGCTACTTGATATCCGTGTTTTCGTCCCTGTAATGCATATAGACTTTGTATACTATTCTATCCTACAAGTATCTTGAGGGCTCAAGAAGTCAAAGATATCTGCGAAATCAATATACAACATAGTCTTTTCATATCTTCAGAAATCAATCGTTTCGAGACTGAGCTGCGTAGCGGCGTCATGATCTCGAGATTGTTCGAGCTCGCGAGCGGAACACAACCTCTTTAAAAAAAAAAAAAGGTTGCTTTAAGAGCCGAGAGCACTATAAATGTATTTTCAGGTAGTAATACAGGTACCCATAGTACTACCTGGGCAGTGTATGAAGCTGCTCCATTATGACGTAGTAGACAGAGACTCTATCCTTGACGCCCATGATTGCATGCTATTTGACAACGGCGATATGCAGAACGAGAGCTGGGGCCGTCCAGTCAAGATCCATCTGCAAAAGCCATGAACAACATTGATGGTACTCGAAGTCGCAACAGACAACTGGCAAGCCATGCCTGGTGGTAGCATCAAAGCAACAGAAGAGATTGCAAATGTAGCAAGACCAGTTTCTCTGCCTCTCTTTGATATGCGCCGGAGCCCTAGGTATAGGCATCATAATCTGTTCATCTACGGGATCTGAGTAAAGCACTTGCTTATATATGCCAATAACAATTCGCCGGGTCGGTAGGATTAATGCTGATACAGCCGCATTCCGATGAAGCCCAAGAGAGGTCAGCATTCATGCCGTTCTAAATGGTGCTCTAGATGAACTGGGTCTAGTGGACTGAGAACGCGCAGATAAAGCGGTTTGAGAAGCGAAGAACCTTGAATAACATGGGAATATTTAGAGACCATTTGGCCAGCGCAACCTATCCTATCGCGTGGAAATGTTGGAAATCAGAAGAGGTTGAGATTGCAAAGAAATGGTATAGTCATACATTCTAACATCTCGCATAGCCATAAGAAATTCATCACAAATCAGCGTACGTCAGCCTACCCTTGCCCGCAAGACCGCTCGGCTCGCTAGTATTCTACCACTCTAAAACTGCAAAAGCCCGCCTGCAGTGAAGAAAACTGCAAGAGCCGTGACACAGAACCCTCCAAACGATGAGGACAGAATACCTGGAGAAGTATTAAAGAATGCCGTCGGAGTGCTGGTGGCAGGGGTTGTCTGACTGTTGCTCGGACTGAGAGTTGACGTCGCGCCGCTGGTGGGGAAGAGCGAGGCGAAACTGCTGCTGGCGGCACTTCCACTTCCACTGGCGCCTGAAGCCGGAGACGATGAGGTGCTCGAGGTCGATGTCGAGGTCGTACTTGTGCCTTCAGGAATCGGAATAAGCGCGGAACTCGAACGAGTGGTGGGACAGGGG
This sequence comes from Aspergillus latus, assembly GCA_013306195.1. Taxonomy (NCBI): domain Eukaryota; kingdom Fungi; phylum Ascomycota; class Eurotiomycetes; order Eurotiales; family Aspergillaceae; genus Aspergillus; species Aspergillus latus. The sequence goes on along the minus strand of VCRL01000263.1, from coordinate 8,399 downwards.
CTTGAAGTTGGAATGAACGTCTCACTCGAGTACACGGTCGTAGCCGAAGGCGTTGAAGACGTCGACGCCGGACTCGTCGAGGAGGTGGGAGTGGAAGTGGGAGTGGATGCCGTACCTGAAGATGAGCCGTCTGTGCCATTGCTCGCCTGAATGCTCGTATAATCTCCCGTCATATCCGTCCAGGTATAACTCTCGGCCGGGTTATAGTTGATGATACTGACACTCTCGACGTACATCGTGAACGGGCCAGCCGTATAGTCTGTCTCGCCTCCCGCCCACTCGATGGTGCCCTCCGAGTTGTCGGGGTCCCCGCCGGCCCAGATGCCAATGCGCACGCGCATGGGCGTTTGCGGGTAGTTGGTGCCGTCGACGGCGTCTGCATAGTTGAGAGTGCGAACAAGAGTGCCGTCGACGTACCATTCTGTCTTGGAGGCTGTCCAGGAGATGCCGTAGGTATGGAACTCGGTGCTGGGATTGCTGACCGAGACGGTAGTGGCGCGGTCGTAAGAGGTCGTATTGCCTTTGCCAAAGTAATTCGTAGCGATTTGGTTATTATAGGTGCTGATTTGCTCCTGAACACATCAAATCAGCATCATCTCATCCCCAATTCATGTCCTTCATGGTGACCTGTACTCGAACTCGAGAAGGGGAGAAATACCCAGTCAATCTCATCCAGATCATCACTCTCCAAGATTGCAGTGCTGATGATTCCTGTCCCATTAGCAGCGCGCATCTTGACCTCGACATAGCCGAAGAAAATGTAAAAGTTGGTCTCGATAGTCGGGGCATCGCCCTGCTCGTTTATCGTGAACGCTGCGCCGAGCGAGGTGCTCGGTACGGTGCCAGACGTCACGTTCCAGCTGTCAAAGGCCGAGTCGCCGGACGTGAAGTCAGTCGTGAAACTCCATTGAGCGAGGCCGGTATCTGCAGGGCAGGTCTCTACTCATTGATAATCATGTGTAAGTATCAGTCCAGTCCGGGTGTTGGAGGGGCTCATACCCTCTGTAGGGTTACAATCAGTGTATGTCTGCGCAAGGCACGACTGAATCGCTGCTACCGCCGTAATAGCGGTCCATCTCAAATTCGACCTCATAGTATCGTAAATAATCGATCGTCCTTCAAAAAATGAAACCAATTGCTCCGATTATGAGTGCTGCCTGGCTTTGCTGTATTTATATATGACCGAGCCATCTCCCAGAGGTGGGTATACTTTCCCACATCTGGCTGCGGAATCCACCCCACTGTCCATTGACTAGAGTCTACAGTGTATACGTTTGTATGTAGAGTAATTATCTCCGACTCCGATTCGCCGGCTGTCAAGTGTACCGAGCTGAGAACTGAGATCGATCCATCACCGTCTCCACCCTAAAAGCTTTTGTGGACGCTGACGATTTGGCTTGCGTGGCGGGCCCCAGTGGCAGACGCGACCTGCGGTATGGTTGGTCAAGGCCATGGAAGCCGGTTCTGGCACTGTCAACAGGTGGCTGGTGCAGATTTTATCGAACTTATCTCATGACTTGATTAATGTATTGTGGGAGGCTACGAGGTGACTACGTAACTGACTCGATGTCTGCGCGGCCGCAATCAGATTCCGCATCCGGCTCGGAGGTTCGTTCCACAGTTGTATAGATAGTGGAAAGACCTAAAGCGAAACCAGTCTCACTCGCCGATTTTTGCAAATGAATTGCCGTCCACGCGGTGGCATGATGGCTGCCTGCGCGCGACGGCAAGTGCCAAGGTACCTGATGCTCAGGTACACGTACTCACTCCATGCCCTAAGCCAGCATTACCAGCCACTGAACAGTTCAAGAATAGCTAATAGTTGACTTACTTCGTCTCTTAAAAGTTGGCCATGACTCCAAAACGTTCAGCAGCTGTTGCGTCCGCACCTTGCTCGCTCGGAATTAATATTGTCTCTCAATCCCGGTGCTGGTCATATTGCACTATAGGCCGAGATATGTACTAGGCACTCTCTATGCGTAGTGTTTCAGCCGACGTCAACGCGTGAGAGGATTCCGGCCTCTTCCCCAGCCTCCTGTCTCGGAACTCCATTGAACGAGGCTGGGCTGGGGCTGGAGGCTGGAGTTCGAGCCTTGATGCTCGGACCAGCTGTCCACAACACTCTCCACAGTGACCCGCGGTTCCTCAGCAACGGAATGACTCGAGAAAAGACACACAGAAATGCCGGTCTCGCAAGGCAGGCGTGCCTCTGGACCTGGACCTGACATGAGATCTCGGCAGCTGGACCTCTGACATGGCCGGACTATTCCACCTCGTGGTCTCGCTCTCGTAATAACTAGTCTGCCTACTGCTGGTTGGCCTCGCAAAGATAGAGACTTAGCTCTGGCTAAATCGGATGGGCAGTGCAGAATCCCACCATTGATTAGAATCCGACTTCTCTTTAGGACAGTTCCAGATCCTGGGCAGCTGGATGAGCTTGAAGAAATGGGACAGTCCTACCAGAGATCTCATCCCATGCTATGAACAGAAGAACGTGCTTATAATACCATCTCGACATTGGTTGCAAGATGGAAGAACAATGGCCTTGCGAATAAGGAGGCGTCGTAAATAGTTAGCTAGAGCAGGTGTATTCTTAGCTGTCACTTTACGGTTTGATTGTTTCAAAATTCTGTCCAGCGCCATACCATTAAAGACCGATACCAGCCGGAAACATAGGATAATTGTTACAGGCAAGCTAGGGCTCCAGAAATCGGGTTCTTGACCCTCGACGCATAGGTTGGTTGACCATATTTTGCGTAGCAAGCATATATACGGATTACCCAAGTTGCCATTTAAAACGAGTGGTTTTTCACCGTGCTTCGCAAAATCTGCAATTATATGCATCGGACTGCTCAGTAGACCTCGTCTTGTCCGCATCGGCCTGACAAGCATCAGTCTTCTAATCCTCGAGGCGCCGTATGATCACCTTACCCAAAAAGGCTTACCACCCTTTCAATGACTTATTCGGCTAATCAATTCTTAGCTCTCTATATGACATTCCAGATAGCATTGTTTGCTGTCTCTGACCTCCCTGGCACAAATAAAAGTCCGGCTGCAGAAGCTTAACAGGATTCCACGCAGGGAATCGCGTAGTTCTCTCTTCTGCAACTACATACGCACCATGTTTGCCAACCACAATATTTCGCTACTTCAGATGTGGCTTAAAACTAGCTAGACACACTCAATCAAAATTTAGCGACTTGTGAACAATCTCTCGGTCCAGAATCAGCTATCCGGATCCGGCCTGTCCCTCCTCGAGGAGCCCTAGGCGGTCCCGAATAGCGTATCCCTACCCTCCACAACCCTATAGACCAGGGTGAACAGTACTATAAGAATACCGTAGAAGCATAACACCACCACCGTGCCGAACCAGAAAGCGACATCAAGTGACGCACGATCGTACAATCCAGAATCCATCTCCTGAACTGCAATGGTTACCTGTAGACCACTAGGAAGATCGAGATATTTCCGGCTACAAATAATATCGAACCATAGAAACGAGCAAAAGTTTCCCGTATAAGTTATGAACGCGCTAGAAATTCCATTTCCTTAGAAGCAGCGGTGCGTAGAAATTCAGTCTAGTAAGTCTGATCTCACCTTAAGCATAGCGGCTGGAGACACCCTTGTTAGATATCTTCGTAAGGTGCATTGCAATGTTGCAAAACTGTTGTGATGTCTTTTGCAATAATGTGAAAGTGGGTTCTTGTGCAATATAGAAATCGGATTCTGATCCCACAAGTTATAGATATGTCCTGAGGAAGCCTAGGGCTGCCTGGCGAACAGGTCTATAACCATCTCGAGCTGACCCTTTCACGTCATCTTGAAGATAGTCCCGCCAAAAGGCGTGTGATGTGATATATTGAGGGAGAGGTTCCACAAAAATTCGATTGTGTATCCATACAAGGTGCAACTTGGGATCCTCCGTCACGGCGATAGCTCGCCCCTTGACATATTGCCGATGAAGAAGAGAGATATCATCGCAATCCTGCTTTGACATCCACCGCAGTTTATCTGCAATCTGATCCAACTCTGTTGAACAGTATTCTCTCTCGAGAAAGCCCAAAAGCCCACATTGATCCTGAAGTTGTATCAATGGATTGTCCGGCAGGCATTGCTGGGTAAGACAACCGGCGTCTAAGTCTGCGCTCAGCTGATCTGTAACAGGAAACGGTGGCGCGGTCACTCAGGTTTGCTTGGAAGCGGCCATCTGTATTTAATGAGGAAGAGTCTTCATGGAAGACAAGATACAGAACCTTTAGACTGGACGGTTTCATGTAAAAAATGATCAGAAATGTAAACAATAGATGCGCCTTCTTCAGAATGAATTGTATGAAGGGTAGACTCTTGGTTGTATGCTACGCATATTATGAGGCTCAAATGCGTCGAGTCATCTGCCGACACATCGCTGCTGGTGAGAGCCAACCCTGCTCCAAAGGTCATACAGAGTAAGCATCAGCTCTCCCTGCTGGTTGTTCCTCTTGCAACTCCCAAATAAACTATCAGTAATCTTTAATTGTTACTCTCTCTTGAACCGGCCTAAATCGTATATGACATGATTAAGACTGGAGACATGGCTGAGCTAGATGAGAGCACGTTATTTCTAAGTGCTTTCTTTACCCTAATCTTAACCCTCTAGTGGCAAAGACCACTCCAGCAGCCACAAAAGAGGATATTGTAATATAAGCGATCCATTACATTGTGTATCAAGGATATTTCTGTTGGAAAGCCTAAAAAGGCTTTGAAAAGGGAGCTTCAAGGTGTACTTGAAGGAAATCTAACAAGTAAAGGTTATGCAATCTCTGTTACGCAACCCTCAATAGTACCAAGGGACAAGAAGATGGCTTGTGCAATTGCCACCTTTGATATTTTGATTACTGAATGATCTTTTAAGAAGACTAGAACAAGCAAGTTCCTGTCCTCGGTATGAGTTCTATTATAAATTCTACGGGATCATGCCGGTCTATGAAGCCCTAACTGCAGAGGTCAACTAAATCCAGTCAGAACAAGACTGCCACTGCGCTTATACATGCTTCTAAACCCTCAGTATGATTGCTATCCCCGGGCTCAGAAGCCATGTAATTAGCTCCTGGAAGTTACCCGCCAGCTATCATGTTTAGGTCTGGGACTTCCTGCCTGATGATGTGCCTAATATTCAAGTAGTGCTTTACGGCTATAACACATCGCTTCTAGACAGTGACTTGAAGGACTTGATCATGGATTTGGGAAGCTATTTTCTAGGGTTAGTTAAGGATTTTTGTTCAGACACTGTATGAATTCTTGAGGATATCAAAGACTATGACTGACTTGGCCAGACACATCACTGTCCAACAATATTCATTGGCCATGGCTTAAGGGGTTTATTGATCAACGAGATACGGCTTTTCTAGTTGCCCTCTTAGCAGACAATTAACTCTTCTTGCGTGGAAGGCACTAATTAATGCGCGCAAGAAGTCTGATAACTAGGAAAACCTCACTATCTCTAAATCTTTCTATTGATTGTTGCTCTTTTGGGTTCCCAATATTGGGTTTCAAAATGAAAATTTAAACAGTTTTTGTTCAAGGTCAACCTAATAAATATCCGATACAAGACTTGGTTGTTACAATGACTTGGAACTCTCAATATTGCTGAAGAGAATTTCTGGTCGCTTTGCCCGGTGTTATACAGATCAGTACCAAGTTGTATTATTCTTTGAGCAAAAACGTAGCTCAACTACTACCCTAATATAGTAGTTGGAAGAGATATAACTTTCTAACTGTGGAAATAGCAGAAGTCTCTATATAGGTATCAGCAAGGCAGAACTTGCAGTTCTAATATCCAAAATAGGAAAGTTCTATATATGACTAGCAGTCACATACGGTGACAGCTTCTTTTAGCTGATGCACTGTACAGAAGTTTGCGCTTTACAGAGTCGGGCAGGAAACGCAGGCATGCATACACGAATTTCCCAAAAATCCAAGATCACGATTCATAGTGAATTGTAGATATTATACTCCATACCAAGTTCACGCACAGGAGGCAAAAACAAGGGGACATCTCCAGAAACAACATATCTACAATGCTGTGACCAGAGTCCATAGGTTAAATAACAGCCCGCAAGGGTGATACACATATAGCACTAGTCAGCAAGTGCCAATATTGCTCGTTAGCAGTAGGGATTAAGCGCGGACAACAATATGCAAGCTCTCGTCGGAAGGCCAAGTACTGAGGTTCACTGGTTGAACGGCCGTCGTTGCAGCTTGAGGTTTACTTTTACCATGATCAGGTAATTATACAAGAGAAACCGAATAATGCAAGCCATTGGAGCGAGTGTAGCGGAGCGGTCAGGCCCCTCTCTATGCCGGTGTCAGACCGTGGATAGGAACAGGTATGCATGGGTTGGATCAGGCAGCACTATTTCCCTGCTCAGCCAAAGGATTCTTGAACAATTATCGTAACCACACCTTCCGACACTCAATTCCACTATCTGCAAGTACTATCATCCAACGAGCGTCCAATTGCCCCTTTAACCGAAACAGGGTACATGCGCGATGAGACCCAAGACTCCTAAGACAAGACAAGAACCACCCCTCCTCACTAGCCCATTATTACGCCTTTCATACTCATTACCTATATCCAGCTATGCACGACTGAAATAGTTTAGACATCAAGCATCAACGGAGGTACTGCTTCCGCGCTTCTCATCGGCAGTCGCGATAATTGCAGGCGGCTTGGGGATATTCTGGCGGAAGACGTGACGCCTGATAAAGTACGGCAGCCACACGGTTGTTTCGTGCTTGAGGAATTCCTTTGTTGAAACAGAGAAGACCTCTGCTGGGTGTTAGTGTTGAGTTGCATTGACGGTTTGGTTGATCACTTACGGTCCAATTCTTCTAGCGTGAGCTGCTTGGTTTCTCGAACGAAGCAGAATATCATGACCCAGGCTATCAGATTGAGGCCAGCATAGAACCCGACTAGACGGTGAGGGCCCGGTTAGCCGAAGGCAAGTATGGTGGGCGGATACAGATGATCACTTACAGGCACCAGTTGGTGTCATCACGGTCTTCATGCGGGGGAAGGTCAGACTAAGGACACCGGCTGCGTGAGGGTTAGCGCGTGTACATGACTCGAGGGTCGACTTATGGGTGCTGACCGAAAGTGTTGTTGATGCAGACGGCCCAGGCCATTCCCTGCTCACGCTGGACGGTCGGGAAGACCTCAGCGGAGTACTGGAACGCGACGGGTCCCTCGCCTAACGAGTACATGATGGTGAACAGGTAGATGAATCTAGAGAGGTAGGTTAGCGGGGATTGTTTTCAATGCCCAGGGCGAAGAGGCAAACGTACAGCACGACGGGCCCTAGCTGCGCCGAAGTGCTAGCGCTGTCAGGGACAAGCATAGAGAGACCGGCGGCGAGCAGGAATATGCACATGCCGGGGAAGGTCTAGGATTCAGTTAGCTATCGGGTATTTGATTCTACCGGGCAGAACTGCTTACGATCAAGCACAGGGTCCGTCGGCCTTTGGTGTCGATCAGGAACAGGGTCGGGATAGTGGCCAGGACCTGGACCGCACCGTAGCCGAGAGAGGCATACAGCGCCTCCGAATTGCTGTATCCGACCTCTGAGAAAATACTGGAGCTGTAAAAGGAGATAACTGCTCCAGTTAGCTTCTGCTGCTGGGACGGTAGTATGTGACTGGGGCGAGGTAACTCACTGTTGATACCGCACATCTGCTGGGCGATCATGACGGTCGAAGCACCGTAGTTGGCGCGCCGAATTCGCGGGATCGAGAAGCAGTCCCACATGCGGCGGAAGTAACCAGCACCGCGGGCCTCCTTGATCTCCTCCTGGTAGATCACGTACGAGTAGTAGTAATCTCTCGCGCCGATGATGGGATGGGCTCGCAGGCGACACATTGACCGGAAGCCCTCGGCGAAGCGGCCGTGCTTCATCAGCCAACGAGGAGACTCAGGGCAGAAGTAGATACCGGCACCGAGGACAAAAGATGGGATGAACGCCGAACCAAGCTGGAGTCGCCAGGCGATCCGGCCGGTGTCTTTGACGGCGACGTTTGCGATGAGACCGAGGAAGATGCCTGCGACGTCAGAACAATCCACATAGTTGCCGCAGAGAGGTCTTACCAGCAACGACCCAGAGCTGCCAGAACATGACGAGAGCACCACGGATGCGATGGGGGGCCATCTCGGCAGAGAAGATGGGGACCGTTGCGTTCTTCGCGCCGATGCCGATGCCCATGATAAAGCGTGCCGCGAACAAGGCTTGCCAGGAGTGTGTAAAGGCCGAGCCGATAGGCGTGGCCGTCAGACACAGAGCAGTCACGAAGATCTCTCCGCGACGACCGAGGTAGTGGTTAAGGGGGTCGACAATGAAAGCGCCACTGGACAGTGTCAGTCAATTATT
>VCRL01000262.1:0-22244 GCA_013306195.1 Aspergillus latus | reverse complement strand
TTTTATGCAAAATGGGTTCTTGGCGGGTAACCCGCGGGTTTGCGGGTTTTGGGTACGGGTCCTGACCCTCGACCCGTTACGGGTTTTGTCACGGCCTAGTCCCAGGTCTTTCGATATCTTGTAGGCCCCTGATCCTATTAGGAAACAAGCATGATAACCAATTCCAGAATGAACCAATTCTTTAAGTTGGAAACAGGCTTGAAGGATTCTGAAATACTCAGCTTTTTATAGTTAATAGCGCTTATATTACTTAACAAGCCGCAGTTTCTCTTCTACATGCTCCACTAAACAAACAGGCTCGAAGTTCGCTCCCCTTGGACCAATGGATAAATGCCTCGAGGCTTGGAATGTTGGAGGCGGCACAGGCACGCCGCAGTATGACAAATATATCCCAGCCCATGTTACTATATCCAGTAATCTCTGTCAGCTTGCACCTTGTCGGGTCCACGCCTTGGTAAGTATGATCGTGTAGCCTTTCCTCCAAAGCTTGGACTATGACAGAATGAGTTTACTGCTTCGGCTTTTTGTCTGTCCTGTACTTCTCATACTGCCCTTACTAGCGAAGGATCACCTACCCACACCGAGCGCGTAGCCATAGGTATCTATGAGTTTAACTCACATCAAGCGGCGACAGGGATGTTATAATTAGTTGGACGTTAAGCGCCATTCAGTTTAGTTGTATTTAAGGTAGTTGAAGTTGCACCATGCTCAGTGCAAATCCTGCGAGTCTCTTTACCGCTCTTTCACGTCAATCTCAGGTTCGCTCTGATTTACAAAACACTAGTATGACGCCTGAATATCTGGACTACCGGTGTGAAGAAGCAAGGATCCTGTTGCAATAGCTGACGCTGACCTGCTTAGAACACTTTCCGGCGGTATTGTGAACCTCACTGTAGGGGCCTCGGAAACCCCGTTTGATGTCCATATCGAGCTACTATGTGATCGGTCATCATACTTTGACAATCTACTAGAAAATCGGTATACCGAACTAACTACTCAAGAGCTCGTGTTCCCCAACGATGCCCCAGAAGTCTTTGCCGACTTTGTCTCCTGGGCATACTGCGGGAGGATTAGCTGTGCTAAGGTGGCAAAAGAATCATCTCGGGCACTGCACTTATTCCAGCTATGGGCACTTGCAGAGAGATTTCGAGTACCTGAACTGCAGGACATAGCTTTTGCGAGTTGCAAAGAACTCTTAGACGCCGAGCCTGATAAGATTGTGGGCTCCGATGCTGTTCAGCATGCTTACTTGCATTCCAGTCCAGGCTCTACTATTCGCCAGCTTGCGGTGGATATCTGGGCAGCAAGGGCATCAGAGTCCAAGATCCTGCGATCCCGGGTAAACTTGCCTTTACAATTTATAGAAGATCTGAGCGCCGTCCGGCCTGGTATTCAGAAGCTGTTCGCGTTTGAAGTATACATGCTCCATCCTGCCCCTACCCATCATGACTGTTAATGTACATTTGTCACTGACCTGGGCTAGGAAAAGGCTGGAAAGGATACCCCAGATACTCCATTTTCATTTACACCGATTTCCAACCAGTTCGAACCTACATGTTCAGAAGAACTACCGCGTCGCGCGTCAGCAACTCAACTCGCGCATAGAAAAATCAAATCCCTTTCTTCTCGGCGGCGCAAGCCTGATCAGATATCCCGACAGTCGCCACAGGCCCCGACTGTCGAGGCCCCAGAACCGTTATCCCAGGTCCTTGGACCGTCATCATCAACACCACCGAGACCTGGCCGACGTAAAGCCCGAGTTAGGCTGCCGCCTTCAACAGACCCATCATACTCCAAGTTCTCGATGAAGTCAATCTTGGATGAGTTATATAGGATTGAAGATAATGGTGAAAAAGTTGTAAACACTCAGAGTTGATGGGCTATTCCTGGAAGAGAGCGGGTATTGAGGGTTATATAGCTAAATGAGGAATAGCAGTCGTTCAAGGTATAAGACGTCAGCTCTAGGCAAGTGAGGCAAATAAGTCGGTAGTGAGTTGCATGCTCTGCCTATCCACTCAGCTAACCCTACTTCACTTGTAGCCGCGCGGTATGAATACACTATTTAACATTCCTAGGAATGCGACTCTTGGTATCGATGTATTGACGCACCCCAAGGATGAAGAGTCTACTCATATTGATACAAATCATGTCGAGGTTTTGCGTCTTGCTGCGTTCCTACGGGGTTTTTTTTTTTTTTTTTTTTTTTTTGTTGTTTGGATTGGTGGGCAGGCATTGACAAGGTGCAGAAGCAGTTGCAGCTGTCATCGAGCACGCAATTTGTGACACTGGTGCGGGCATAATGTGCATCTTATACGCCATGATTTTACTGCTGAGGAGGTAAGGTAAGTGAGGTCAGGGTCAACGCTGCTAGCAATCGCTGTATATGACTATATTATAGCTCTCTGAACTGGACTTATCGTCGACAGTTTAGTTATTTACTTCCCTTGTATGCTTGTATACCAGCTCCTTGCTGAACGTGTTAGGAAGCCGTACAGTAGGATGATGAAAGCTGGGAAACATAGTCATCCAAATAACAGGTAAGTCCACCCTCAATGGAATACGTGAACATAGACAAAAAGACTGTTAAATGTATAATGGATCTTCAGCGGAAACGCAGGACATTATTCAGAGCCTATAAAATAGCAGGCTCGACTTTCTCAGGAGAGATGGGTATCTCTAGGTGCAGGCAAAGACCCAACATATAATCAATAGAGGATGGGATTGGGGCTTGAACCAACCCGTCATCCGAGGCCTGGAGAGGCCTTGAGACTGCCAGTCGAGTCTCTCAAGCCATAGGCCCAGTGTAAGAAGAACAAAAAGCGTACGATTGTATCGGGTTGGTTGACATTGTTTAGATCTTGGACTTATTCTTTATTCAGGCTCGTGGCGCCGTACATGATCTTTCGCCTCCACCTCTCTAGGTCGCGCTGTACCTTCACTTGCCAACTCCAGCGGTTGACTGTGCGTACCTCCTGCGGGTAACTCTGCAACAGGCTGCATATGGCCTTCATTCCCCGACGCGGCGCCGACGCCCTGCTTTCTACGCCGCAGAACCAAAGCCCATCCTGCTATGCCAGCAATTATCAAACCAGATATACCCGCCCCAACACCAATCCCTGCTTTTGCTCCGGCGGAAAGGCCGCCGCTGCTATGTGTATCCGTCCCATTACCTGTTCCACCCGGCAGATGCGTCCAGTACCCAGCCCAGCTGGCTGCCCAAGACCCTTCGCCGGACCCACTGAGAGTCCTATCGTCGACAGCTATGGGGGTAACATTCTCATCACCTGCACCACTTCCCGCTTCAAACAGTGCAGGACCCGACGCCTGACCAAGCATCCATGTCCCATTACCCAGCCCCTCCGCCCAATTCACTGCGACAAACGCCGCCTGCAGGAATGCTCGCCCTAGTACCGGCGTATCGGTCGACAGGAAGCAGGGAAAATAGGTAAGGTTTTGCCCCTCCACCAGCGGCTCTTGCAGGGTAAGCGTCAGCAATTGCAGCGGGATCCGGACGGTGAGGTTCTGCGCGCTTGCAGATGACCCGTCTTTATTGAACGTAAATGAAAGGTAAGCCGGCGATGCGGCAAGCGTCGCATACTCGGCGCTCTGCACATTCCAGATATAGAGCCCCAGCCCCGCGTCGAAAGAGACGGGGAAGAACGCTGTGATGGCGTTGCATGTTGCCTCGGGAAGATACATGTACGGCTTTGTAGGGTCGATGCTGACGAGGCGCGGCAAGACCATTCCGCCTTTTTGTTGTTCGTCGTCGAGGAAGAGCCCGCCGCGGTGACTGGTTGTGAAGGAAGGAAAAGGTGATCCGCCTTCTGCGACCCGGAGCCCGATGTCCCTTAGTACGATCTGCAGGACCCCCGTTGAACCGACGACAGGCTGGCTGCTTGCTTCACCGAGAAGCCTCGTGCTATCGTACCCAGCCAGCACGAGAGAGCCGGGAATGCGCGGGGAGACTGATCCGATGTGCATTGAGTAGGAATATGAGGGGATGTGATTGGAGGTGTACAGCCATGCGGCGAGCGTGTTCATGTTCACACCTGAAGCTGTATCACGCAGCCGCGGAGCCCCCAGCACCAGGTTTCCCACGGAGACCGGGTAGGAGCGTCCATTTGGGTATGTTTGGCATGTGTCGTAGATGACTGTGAGGCTGACGTTTGGGATTGTTGCCTCTTCTGCTCCCCACGTTATCTGGTCGCCGACGTCCGCCTGTCGGCTTCCGCCCTGTACGTTCCAGTAAAAAATGTTCCAGGCCGAGCTGGCGTTTGATCCCTGCGGTGAAATCGTGTACTGGACTCGGACTGGTTGTATGTACCTGCTTGCGCGGCATATCAGGTCGCGGATAGGGTTGTGTTGGCGCATACCGAGTCGGCGAGGATTGCACTGGCGTAGTAGGCGGCGCCTGGGTAGAGGGCTATAGGGGTAGAGGGCTATAGGCTGTTTGTTACTTCCTATCTCGATCTCAACTGCTTGCCAGGGTCCGTCTGGCCCGTAAGACCGGGTGGACCAATTCATAGTTTAGGGTCTTTGGGCGCCAGCGGCCGGTAGGAGAGGCGCTGCGCAAATAAGAAGAGATTTTGGCCGCATTGTAAGCTCTGGAATTGATGGGAGGCATAATTATGGAGCGTGGTAAGTTGAAAGAAGAGCAGAGAAGGGGGTAATTGCTGGAGCAGGTGAAAAGAAGGGGGCTGCATGGATAGATAGGCCCTCGGTGTGTGACACAGAATGAAGCCCGCTTACGTGTGGCTTCTGTGTCGCTTGCCATTCATTCGCAGATGCCCACTAACCCGATTGGTCAAAGCTGGATGCAACAGTATGAATCTAAGGATGTAAGGCCTGCAGTAACTCCAAAGCCGAGTCGAGTTAATCCCTCACCGTTCTACGGCCCCGCACCCCTTGTGCCATTGGCCCTCTCGATGCAGCCAATGGCCTAGCTGAAGGAGGTTCAGAGCTCACCATACGCATCTATAAGTACAAAGTGTTGAATGTCGGTACAGTCTATTCCATTTTAAGATAGGTCTTTACAAGGATCCCCAAGTGCCTACCAGGTCTTTGCTATGTTCCTTACTGTGTATGCTTTCCTTCCCGCGCGAAATGCGCATCTATTGTCCCATTTGATAGAGGGGGCACTACAGTGAATCATGCATCATTGTAATATAAGCCGTCTACAACTAAAGACGTTGAATTACGCCCAGTGCAGGCGGGGCTGGGATAATCTAATATCAGATCCTAAGGCGGTCCGACCCGTGGCCAACTTCATTCTCAGGACCGGAATATTGGGCCAGTCCAGGAGGCCCCGGAAGAGCCGAGGGACGCAATTCTGTTGAGAAGGCGTTGAAAAGGAGCTTGACGTCGAAGTCGATCATCAGGCGCCCCAAACGGAACGTGTGGGAGAGCTTTTGTCGAGAATCTCCCTAGAAAATAAAGTGACGAATATCGGTGTGGAATGATGCAAGACTGGGCGTAGAAATGGGGGTGAAGGTGAATGTGAAAGAGGGCTGGAAGTGAGAATATTCCCATTAAGAAGGCATTCCTTGATCACTATTCATCCCATAATTTGACCCAGCAGGGACAGCATGATCACCAATATAGGCAAACTTGCAGCCGTGCTATCCATGTCCGGGAAACAAAAGGTGCATGGCCTAGGCCAGTTCTAAGTTCTTCAGCAGTTCGGCTTCAGGAATCTAGTGAGAATCTAGTGAGAGCTTTAGGGTGAAATCTGAAATAATAACTGAGCATGGCCAACTAGGCATGTTGATATCTGGCTGTTTAGCACACTGAAAAAATTAGCAGAAACTTTTGTCAGATGTTCTGAACTTATTACTTGTAGAACTGCATTGCAGTCCAACAGTTTTCGAGCAGCTATGCAGATACGGAAGACTTTATTTACATTTCTTCTGGGTTGACTTGGAGGCTTGACGACAAAGCGAAGGTAAGCCTCCCTATAAAACAGGATGAAGGCAAACAGGAGCAGGAGTGTAGTCTTTAATTAGCAAGGATTTCGCTTCAAAAACGGGACAAACAGACCTAAGACCTGCGTCTTATAGACCATATCAATTTCCATGATACAGTATGATTAGAGACATACCCCACAAGTTGAAGGGGTATAACAAGGAAGGTATCTAATGATGCTTGTTACCGTGTTTTTAGTTCTGTTATGTGTCTGATATTCAGGACAAGCAAGATAGCCAAACATTGTTAATGGTCTGCATTTCTTCTCTACGAGGATTTTCGTCTTTTGATCCAAGAATCTCCGTAGGACCTCTGGGGATCTCCCTTAAGGATTCTCCTGGCCTTATCTGACATAGCCTCCAGTATGTGTATGCTCCCTAAGGTTCTGCATACCTATAGGAGTTACTCAGCCAAGCTTATTACTATTTTCGCTCTTAAAGCTAACATTGCTGTATTACGTTGTTTGATATATCTCTTGGTTGACTTTGACTTGGACAATATAATAAGATGAAGCCGAGCAGGAGCCCTGTGGTCGTTGACTTGTGCCATGAATTAATGCCAGCGCTAGGCGACGTTATCGCGCCGGGACATCGGCAAGACTCACTTCTACAGCCAAGAGATGCAATAAATCAGGAAGTCGGCACCATTTCGCCGGCTCATTTTGACCACAGCCGAGACGTACGGTAAGCTAGGAAGTCGGCGCCGTACAGTTGGCTCATTCTGACTCGTACGCTTAATCGACAGTCGTTCCTCCTGGTATCCGAACCACTGAGCCGAATCCGACGGCATTGCTTGGAGCATACAAACCAGCAGCGCTAATGGCTATATAAAAGCTTCCTGACCGTCGTATAACTGGAATATTTGTTAGGGGGCAACTAGCTTAGTCTAAGCTAGGTGAGCCGCACGTAAGGGTCTCCTGAGGGGGCGAAGGAATGTGGGAGGGAAATATAAAAAAGAAACTGAGTGTGCGAAGTAAAGTAAGAGTAGAGGCTTGTATAAGGCTAGTTATTATCCGAGCGACAAGCTTGCGGGTGCCTTTACGCAAGGAGCTCATAACAATTTCCAAGCGATCCTTTAGTGCGAATCCAAGCCTTCTATTAGTCAATTTCCAAGGGTCGGAGCTTCGTTGTAGCTAGAGAACGCCAGAGATATGGTAATGCCTTACAATTTGACTCTTATATGGTGCATAGTTCCTCTATTTACAGCTAGTCATGTTTTATCTAGTCGGACTACTATTAGATTTCAATACTGCAGTAGACTTGGTCTGTACAAGGTTAGCCGCGACACCCAAATTTTCTCTTAATATTACCTGAAATCGTCATCCTCCAATAAGTCATTGATACATTCCAGAGAAACGCTAACTAGACAACCTTGAATTCATGCGACTGTGAATAGATTGTAATTCGTCGGGTCCGCTCTACAAAGAGTTGTCTGAATTGAAGCTAAAAGCGGGAAGAACCATTTATATAATGTTCCTAGAAATGACTAATGAAATGAAATTAGGGCTGCTCAAACGGAGCTGGATATGGTTCTTCACGAAACGAAAAATAGGTGTCAGGCCGATTACTGATCCATTGAAAGAAGTTACCAAGTGCAACTGAATATCAGCCCAAAAAAACATATTCAAATGTGGGTCTTGCACTTCGGGCTATTCTTCCGATTCTCCATGTGTGGAGTGTTGTTGCCAGAAGGACAGCCTCCAAGACCATGATCGGTTGATGGAGCTAGAACTGGAGAAAATTCTTGGCGTCAGTTTTATTTGAGAATTAGCGTGCGAAGAGTATCGTTCCTTGCAGCTTTCCGACGCTGTACTGGCGGTCCCATTAAGTGTTGATGTTTAGACATCCTACTTGTACAGTTTGTTCCTTATCCATCCTTTTCAGATCTGACGCCTCTCAAATAGAAGATATCTTCTGAGCGTAGTTTTATGCCATGATTTTCCCAAGAGTTTAAACAAGTCAAGGATAGTGCCCAAGCTCTCCAAGAACTCCTCTCGCTGAAAAATCCCCTCTTCGGCATCGAAGCTTGCCATAATTTTATTGGGGATATTCGGAATACCAGGCGTCCTCAGTTATTCTCAGAGCACATTCCCGTCCAAGAGCCAAATACCGAATACAGGAACGTCCTTGTCGAAGGTTTGCATGTATTGCCTTCCAAGATTAGGTTAACATAGTTCTTACTTCTTTCAATCTGCTATCTCTAAATGCAAACCATCGCACAAGTTGCTTAGAGGAAGTTGTTCAGCATCTTGTACTAAGGTGGATATGACATAGAAGTAGATATACTTTATGTAGGTAGTAGCAGCGGAAAAAAGCGACCTGGGAATCACAGTGTAAGAAATGCCTAGCGACGCCAGCTAGAAGCCGGTTTTGCTTAATCTAAACCACCTGTTCCCGTTTCTTCCTCCTCATACCACGTAGAGCATGCACCCACTCGCTTCCAATATTCAAAATAAGCGTCCCCAGCAGCGCAAGCGCAACAGCCACGATAAGCACGACACAAACCACACTGAGACACCGAAATATATAAAACACAGTATACCACTGCTCAGGACCGCTGACAAGAGCTTCAGCAGCAAGCTCAACCTGCATGGCACTCAACAGGAGCGAGACCATGGCGAAAACAAACAGAAAATGGCCGTAGAATCTACTAAAGTAGGCACTATACTGCGGACGTCCCCATTCATAGCGGGTCCGGTGCAGGAGGAACTTGGAATAGAAGTTTAGGCGCGTTAGCCGAATCTCGCCGTAGTGGTATCTTGGGGAGACCTCGGAATCGGCGATGGATTGGGCGTGGGCGATGAAATTTGAGAATTCAGCCCAGGTGATGTTCCCAGGGAGGAGGTTGGTTGCTTGGGCTATAGTGAAGTCGGATTCGTGTTGGATGAGGTAGTAGTAGCTGCGTAGGAGACCCTTTGCGGCTGACACGATGGTTTCGCGGTCGTGGGAGGGGGCGATAATAGAAGTTGAGGTAAGGAACTTGCTCCAGAAGTTGTAGGAGAGGAGGTATTTGGGAAGGGGCTTGATGAAGATTTGCGAGTGTTTCCAGGTTAGGTGGAGACGGGGAAACTCGGTTATCACGATATCGCGGCCTTTTACGCGTTGGAAATGCAGCGGGTAGATGTTTGAACTCGAGTAGGTGGTCATAATCCATAGTCGGGGGGCCATGAAGTCGAGCTCTGGCGTGCATAGGTCTCTGAGTAGGAACTTTGTAAGAGCACTGGGTGTGCTGAACCATCTGCCTGGGTGGCCGGGGAGTCGCAAGTTTTTAAGCTCGGTTTGCTCATTAGCCAGAATGTTCTCATCAAGGTGTTTGTCGATATCCGTCAGCAGATGATATTGTCGATCAAATGGCACATATCTCCCCATGGTGTTCAGGGCCATTGCTGGTGTTCAAACAAGGAAAAGCCTTGCAGAAGCTGTCAACTGCCAACAGCGCATAGAAACCCGTCTCAGGTAAACACGTAGTCGTTGCTTGGCAAGGCTGCCCTTGATCCTCGATGCATCAATATTTCACACCATTGATTGGTCGCGCGTCATACGCATATAAGTACTGGAGGGGTGAATTGCGAATCAATCGAGAACGGGATATAGACTTCAATAAAAATGAGGCCCTATACATAGGGTACCCCAAAAGGACCTTTTTGTTTTTTTCTATTTAAGAACAATGCAAGATCAACGAGCCATGAAGACTATTTAGCCCGCGGTTCGGATGATCAATTGGGCCTCCGGTCACAAACCCACCTATTGGTGCCTAGTTAGCTACCCCGCACGAAGTTCCGGCCTCTACCTAGCCAGATTTTGGGAATATGGCCTATTTGAGGCTGTCTCGATGGCCGCTGAAAGACGACCCGCTGAAATCCATTGTTTCTCTTTGCCGCAACCACAAGTCAAACGCCACGGTACTTCAAAATATGGTAACATTTTTCGCAGCTGTATACGCCTTAGAACTCCGCTAAGCAGGGCAGGCTTATGTCACAGTCGAGGAAGATGACCTCGGAATGAATGTTCTCCACGACATTCGAGATGGACACAGGGGCGCTGATATTTTGGAAGTCCCGGAAGTTCTATGCTCAGACCCAGTAGAGTAAGAATCACAATCACTTGCATCTCCAAAAGCATGGTTTCTCATATCCTGAAAAGCATAGTGGCGATCCACGGCATCGGAGCCCACCCATTTCACACGTGGTCATACTGGGACCCTAATAGAAAAAGCATCGTGAACTGGCTGAGAGATGAAGATATGCTATTGACGGACCTTTCTCCGGCCCGTGTCATGATATTTGGTTATCGGTCCGAATGGAAGGGACAGCGACCGAGCGATGTGACTTCTGCTGAAGTCGCCAATAGGTTGTTGGACAGTCTGGCAAGGGCTCGAAAGGTGAGAGGAAATTCTGACATGCGAATCACCCGATCATGACCTCGTACTAAAGAACCCCCAGGGTGTTGAAGACCGACCTATCCTATTCATTGCGCACTGTGTCGGTGGGCTGGTTCTAGCAAGGGTAGGCATGCCTCTGCCCTGCTGCTATTGACAGCCTGTTGATCGGGTCGGCCAGAGCCTGTTGACAGCATACCACGACGAGCTTCACCAAAATAAATGGGCTCGGATTTTTAGCGCCACCTTAGGTATAGTCTTTATGGGTGTGCCATTTCGAGGCGCCCACGGAGCGTTAGCAAACGGGCAAATCTTATCCGCCGCCCAACGGCAAATTGATAGCCTGGAAAACGAGAACGAACGACGTGAAGCCCATATTATAAAGCGCATACTGGAAATCCTCAGACCTGGAAACGAGGTGCTTTTCAGCCTGATGACTGATTTTCTGGCAATTGATCATGAACTGATGCCGCAAATGGTTTGTTGTTATGAGACGCAGTGTTCTAATGTCTGGAAAATAGTGAATATGAACCGAGAAAAGGTTAGGTTTATCTTTTTCTGCGATTTTATGGTGGAGAACTCATCTAATTTGTGAAGGAAATACTGGTACCCCGAGATTCTGCTACACTGGATGGCGTGCAATCTTTGCTTATGGAAACAGACCATTTCGGTCTAAACAAATTCAGAGGGCGGACGGAGGAATACCGTATGCTGGTGAATAAGTTGCAGGCGTTTCGGTCTGAGGAGGCATACAGCGCCTACTCAGCTCGACGAGCCAGAATGATGAGAATCAATCCGCGCCTTGCTCGTCGCTGGGGGCAAGAGCTAGCTGGGGAAGTAGTGACAATTCCTGATTTAGGTAGGTCGTAATCCAGCTATTTTCAGGTGTGCGCCCAGCGGCGGTTAACCTCCTATAGGGTTCAAATATTGCTCCAGCTCGCAGAGGACGTCGCATGGTGGAGCTGTTCTAAAACGAAAGCGCTCTGGAAACAATGATAACGTATATCACCAGTCTCGCTCGCGGTACATAGGCTTGCAAGTGCAGATTGAAAGGCAACAGCCAGTATATTTCATGGATGCCTTGGGCAGGGTCACTCCTTTTCATCTTGAATTTATCCGCTCGGTCGAGGTGCGTGAACAACCGGCACGGCTGCCCTAAATATGCTAATAACATCGCATATTAGGCATTTATTGCTGTATTGAAAGACAACTTTCGCGATTACGGACCCGCTGCAGAGATGATAGAGAGGGGAGAGTTCGCGCTATTTGATATGGGAACGTGCCGTGATATCGATCTCACCAGGAAATGGGACACAATCTTTCGACCCGGCCAGGCAATTGCAATGTGTATGGTCTTCTGGCATGACGGGATTGGAGATGACTCTTGTCCATCGTGTAAAAGCGCCTTCCCAGGGTCGACCTCTAATGCGATTCAATGGTGAGTAGTACTTCATCGACAAACTAATTTATCTGAGTGCCTTTCACATCTTCGTCTTCTTTATAGATTAATGGACATACTGACAAGAAGTAGCCCTGTCTGCGGATCCATCTTTCGGCGGATCCAGGACTTGGAGAGTGGCATTGACTCAAAGATTCGTTCTCGGCGGATTTTCGATGGATATTCTGACGATGGTAATTTCTGGTCTGACTCGGCAGGTCTGCAGGAGTTGAAAAGACTCGATGCGCCTACCGTTGCTACACCGCCCGTTGAATATGATGACGTACAGAACGAGCTGGATGAAACCATCACTCTGTTCCGTAATGTTCGGATCATATCAACACCCTCTGTTAAACGCTCCACTAAGGTATGGTGCTCCATACAAGCAAGCGTCTGGTATTACAATGATGCCGAGAGGGAGAAAAGGACGGGATGGTGCTTTGTTGAAAATGTAAGTGGAATGCTTTCTTAGATTATAACACCTTGTGGTGGCAAGTATGCCTGTTCAAACGATTGATGAGAAAATACAAGGACGACACCATGGTCCTCGAGTGCCGCCAGGACCAGAGCGTTGTTTTCTTTTATCGACAGATCTCACCTAAGGACCATGGATTTGAGTGGGGATTGGAGTGTGACTTTCTCTGGAGAGACTCTGACGGTTGTGGCGGCTGGCATTTCCGGTTTCAAAACAGAAAGGACGCCCAGATTATATGGTAGGTTCCCCTATATTTTATGTCTGAACGTATGTAATTGATATCTGTAGGGATTACATCCGATGCAGACCTGATATAAAAATCAATTCTTCCACAGCCGGTCTAGACCTACCCCTATTCCCAGACGAAGATGCAGCACCCTTACACGGAGTCAGGGGACGGGATTGGGCCTTGTACGGTGATTGGTAGAAGCCTCCAGAGCCGCAATCTGACCTGCCTTGATACGCAACGCCATGACCTTTCGTAATTGGGTTATTACGATGCTCTGTCTCTCAGGGCGGGGGCATCATTTCCCAAGGCGACTAACGAGGGAATCATATAAGTCGCGGGTGGAAAGGGGTGTTCAAATGACGACTAAAGTAGGCAGAGGTCTTCATTTTCTGGAAAGAAGCTTGTTCTCGCGGACAGGCGTCGCAACTTAACTGGCATTAGATAGTAGGCCGTATTGACCACCCAATATGCTCAAGCGGATCAGACAATGAAACCGCAAGTGAGCCTCTGGATAAACTGCATTAGTGCTGATCCACGTTCGTCTTGTCGTCCTCGCTTTTGGCCTACAATTCGTTTACCTCGCTTTATCACATGACAAGAGTCCAGGTGAGCAGAGATATAACCTGCGGTTCGGTTTCTGTTAGAGCACTGAAAAGGCAGTTGCTATTGTAAGTGACCAATTTCCGAAGGGGCCAGGGGTTAGGGGGTCTGTGACAGACTGCCGGAGGTGACCGGTTGGGGGCGACTACTATGCTGGAGAAGCAATGAGGATTGCGTGTTAGGCGCGCGGCACTGTGACAGATCGGGCAACTGTATCGTCAGCTGTCATTCGATGGCTGTAGAGATACTGGGGGTTATCTGGCCCCGCTGGCGACAGGATTACCGGTAGTCCATTGGGACTTGGCAGCCGCACGCAGAATTAAGGTGCAAAGACGATTCTATTGAACTTCTCACTCTGCGAAGAAGGGCTAACCCTCCTTGGAGAGCTAGGTTCTGACTTATGTACTGGTTTGTCAGATTCTCACTCCTATATTATTTCAATCTGAAAATGCTAATATGCAGTCTATGATATGGACGAGTTAAATGAAGACGTTTGTTCAGGCACTACCAAGAGCTGAACCATAGACCAACTGTTGATGCAACATCAGCAACCACAAGGCTGCGGGATTCTTATCCCTGTTCGTTTGTTACACGTATAACGAACAGCGCTTAGGGTCAGCTGACGGAGTTTTTGAGTGTTAAGAAACCTAGCGAGGCCAACGCCTGGTATTAGACCAAAGGTTCAGTCCTTCTAAGACTTGCACTCCTACTCATTCATTGCGATCGTTTACAGTTTATAGGCCGACTAGTCTGAAAATATTGTTCCTCCTGGATTGGGCTTCTGAGAACAAGCCTTTATCAGCCATGTCAGCAACAAAGTCGAAATTCACTCATGACGACTATACTGTCGCTTGGATTTGCCCCTGGAGGTTGAGCAGATCGCCGCTATACAAATGTTGGACTGTGAACATGAACGCCTGCGGCAGTCGCCTAATGACCATAATGTCTACACTCTTGGCAGTATCAATGGGCATAACATTGTCATTGCGGGCCTTCACTCCCCTGGCAATAACCCGGCAGCCGTGGTTGTGACCCAAGTGAGAAATACTTTCAGACAACTAAGATTCGGGCTTCTTGTTGGCATAGGCGGCGGTGTTCCAACAAGGACTGAACGGGGAAACATCCACCTTGGCCACGTGGTGGTAAGCAAACCCGTGGGTGAGCATTCAGGCGTGGTGCAATACGACCATGGCAAGGCCGAAGTAGGCCAGTTTCGACATACTGGCTTCCTAGCTCCTCCACCAACGGTACTCCTCAATGCTGCTCGTGAGATGGACGTGCGGCGAGCAATGACACAAGAAGATCCTCTTCTCGATCATATCATGCGAATCAACACTGCAATTCCCGGCCTACTGAGGTATAGATATCCCGGAGCTGACAAGGACCAGCTCTACGAGTCAGACTATGTCCATCGTGATCCGAGTTTTTCATGTCGGAAGTGTGGATGTGACTCCAGCCGTGTCGTAGGTCGTCGAGCTGAGACAGCGACAGTGATTATGACGATGACAATGATGCACATGGTCAAAATCAGCAAGTCGTTGTACACAGGGGGACAATTGCTGCTGGAGAGCTGGTGATTAAGAATGGGAAGCTGAGAGATGAACTGGCGAGGCAGTATAACATCCTCTGCTTCGAGCTGGAGGCCGCCGGAGCATTAGCTGACTTTCCCTGCCTTGTTATACGGGGAATCTCAGACTACTCAGACTCGCACAAGAATGACCGATGGCACGGCTATGCTGCAGCCGTCGCTGCAGCCTATGCGAGAGAGCTGTTTTTTCACATGCCCGTGGACGAAGTCAAACAATGCAAGATAGCAGAGCAAGGTTAGTAAGTAGAAATTCTGCAATGATACTCTCTAGTTATTTGTTGATTATTGATCAGAAGTGAGACAAATGATTACCCAAGTTGAAGTGATTGCCCAGGACAACCAATATCACAGAATATATGACTGGCTGAAACCCCCTGATTTCTCAACAAACCTGAACAAAGCGCAAAAGGAGCGCCATAAGGGAACAGGCACCTGGTTTCTCGAGAGTGAACAATTTAATAAATGGAAGTCTGGTGCATGTTAATTTGTGTAGCTGCATGGCATTCCAGGGTGTGGGAAAACTGTCCTCAGTGCAACAATAATTGAGCACCTTAATCAACAATCTCCGTCATCTCGAGTTCCTCTTGCTTTCTTCTTTGACTTTACTGACACCAATAAACAGTCGACTGACTACCTTGTCCGCTCTCTGATTACCCAGCTCTATTCAAGGTGTGAAAATGCTCGACAAGAGCTGGACAAGTTACTTCTGTCCTGCGATAACGGCCGCCGACAGCCATCACATGAATACCTCCTTGACACATTCCTGCGCATGGCAAGCCATGTTGAAAGTATCCAAATTATTATCGACGCGCTAGATGAGTGCAATGACATGAAGCAACTACTTATGTGCATGAAACACCTTTTAAACTCTGAATATGAAGACGTCTACCTTCTTGCCACGAGTCGGAAAGAAGAAGATATTGAGTCAGAATTCAGACACTGGCTGTTACCTGAATCAGATTTCAAATATTCGCTGTCCTCTGAAAACTTTATTCCTATTCAGCAAGGTGACGTGAACCATGATATTCGTGCCTATGTATATGAGCGACTACGGAGCGACCACGGATTTGAGAGATGGCGCTCGGAACCAAGTATTCAAGAAAGAATTGAAAATGAGCTCATGGACAAAGCTGATGGAATGTAAGATCTGTTCTCTCTATTATCCCAATTTCTGACCTTCCATGGCTGACCGTGACTAACTGCATGTAGGTTCAGATGGGCTGCATGCCAGCTGGATGCTTTGGAAGAATGCATTGATTTTGATGAGCTTCAAGACGCGCTTGCGTCACTCCCAAAGACTCTGGACGAGACGTATTCTCGGATCTTATCCCAAATTGTGGCGTATCCAGAAAAGCGCAGAAAAAGGCAATCCAGATTCTTCAATTTCTGGTTTATTCGGATCGGCCGTTAACAGGTGAAGAGGCTGTAGATGCGGTTGCTGTCAACGTTGACAAGTTTCCTAGTTTTCACCCCACATGGAGAATGCCAAATCATCGAGATATCGCAAGAATATGCTCAAGTCTAGTTTCAATCGTGACTAGGAAGCCTTCTGACTATAAGGAAGATGAAGTGATAGAGCTTCACTTGGCATACTTGACTGTCAAAGAGTACCTCATGTCCGGACGAGTTGAAGAGATCTTTCAAAAGGGCTTCACTGAATTCACCGCAAGAGGAACTCTTACTAGAGTCTGTCTAGCGTACCTATCTCATGTGGATACACATGATTCAGTTCGGCAAGTCAGGAAAAAATTTCCGCTGGCGCAGTACTCTGCAGAGTATTGGATGACTCATGCACGGTCTGCTGAAACTGATAAGGCTGCACAGCACAGCATCATGGATTTCTTCCGGGGAAAGAGTCCAGGGTACGCAGTTTGGAGACAACTATACGACCCTGATCATCCTTGGAGGGAAGTTCGAGAGGTCGGTAGAAAAGGGGGAAATCCATTGTATTATTCGTCCCAAGCAGGTGTCAAAAATACAACAGAACTGCTCCTGCATGAAGGAGCGGATGTCAATGCAGCAGGGGGTGATTATGGGAGTGCTCTCCAGGCTGCCTCCACAAGAGGATACCAAGACATTGTACAGCTGCTCCTGGATAATAGAGCTAATGTCAATGCAGAAGGAGGCTATCATGGGAGTGCTCTCCACCTTGCCTCTGCAGGAGGATACCAAGACATTGTACAGCTGCTCCTGGATAATGGAGCGGATGTCAATGCAGCAGGAGGTGATTATGGGAGTGCTCTCCAGGCTGCCTCTGCAGGAGGATACCAAGACATTGTACAGCTGCTCCTGGATAATGGGGCTAATGTCAACGCAGAAGGAGGTTATCATGGGAGTGCTCTCCAGGCTGCCTCTGCAGGAGGACATAAGGATATTGTACAGCTGCTCCTGGATAATGGAGCTAATGTCAACGCAGGAGGTTATCATGGGAGTGCTCTCCAGAGAGCCTCTGCAGGAGGATATAAGGATCTTGTACAGCTGCTCCTGGATAATGGGGCTAATGTCAACGCAGAAGGAGGTTATCATGGGAGTGCTCTCCACCTTGCCTCTGCAGGAGGATACCAAGACATTGTACAGCTGCTCCTGGATGATGGTCCGGTCGAGGGCGACGATGGAGAGGGCCAGCAGATTGCACGCAACAACTAGCCAGAATTTCAAAGACTTGGGCTTGTACAGTCTGTCGTCATGCGGGTCGTCCTCTTTGGTGTATGACGGCGTACTGGCAGTGGCTCCCTTTACCGTGCCTATAGGCGATTCTGAGGAAGCAGTGGTCATGTTAGACGATAACGAGCCAGCAACACGATGATTGTGGAATTCCAAGAGACCGTCCTGGTATGCTCCCACCTGGTCACATTTTCTCCATTTATTGATTATTTCAAGCTCGGCTTCGTCCTTTTGGCCATCACCAATACTTTGTCTGTGTGTCTATACCCAGCTCGGGTTCGGAAATCTCGGGTATCTCTCGGCTTCGACCCCTCACGAGGCACCCGTCAGACCACCAGGGTACATAATGCCATTGATCTCCAAAGCCAGTCTGTTTCCGAGGGATAAAGCTCTTCCCCTGTGACCGGGCGGCAGTTTACGACCATGAAAAAGCTCACCCGAGGCCAGTCATGTATGCTCTGTCAGCAGCGGAAAGTGCGTTGCGACCAGCAGAAACCATGTGCCAACTGTATCAGGGCCCAGGTCGAGTGCACGGTGATGCCCCTGGTTTCTCCAAAGCCACGCAAGAAGAAGAAGTCGCAATCCTCGATGGCGCCTTAATTGACCGACTCCACCGCTGTGAGACTCTGCTGGCTCAACACGGAGTCGATGTAGACAAGGCTCTCGCCGCTCCGAGTCCGAGGCCCTCGCAAGAGCCAGCCAGCGCAATCGTAGCTACTAAAGGCGCCAGGACACCCGGGGTGATGTGGTTCGCGTACTACAAAGAAGTGAGATGATGGGCTGCGCCAACCCTAACCCCCTTCCTCCCGGGGCGAGACCCAACAATATCTACTAACACCCTCCCCCTTCTCGCAGTTTCAAGCAACTGATGAGCTCCTGCGCGGCTCGTCCGATTATGAAGCTGACCAGCCGGCCACCCATCACGATTTCGATGCCATGTT
The DNA here is from genome assembly GCA_013306195.1 of Aspergillus latus. Lineage (NCBI taxonomy): Eukaryota > Fungi > Ascomycota > Eurotiomycetes > Eurotiales > Aspergillaceae > Aspergillus > Aspergillus latus. The sequence goes on along the minus strand of VCRL01000262.1, from coordinate 3,971 downwards.
TGACGACTCGGATGGGTTTCCCTTTGTTGCTGGCGGGAGGGTCGAGAATATTGGCAGCCTGCATCCACCCGTGATTGAAATCCTCCAGCTATGGCAGGTCTATATCCAACGTGTAGATCCGCTGCTGAAGATCACCCATCTGCCAACACCTGCAGGCGCAGATTGTGAGCGCCGGCGCCAGGCCGACCGCCATACCCAAGCCCCTAGAGGCGCTCATGTTCGCCATCTACTTGATTGCCGTGCATTCTATGGCTGACGAGGTTCACGACATGTTTCAGGAGGCCAGACGGCTGCTCCTTGCTCGCTACCACCACGCCACCCAGCAAGCCCTAATTAACGCGGTATTTATGCGTGCTACGGAACTCTCAGTGCTCCAGGCCTACTTGCTATATCTGGTACGCAGACATGACCGACTTATTGTCCATTCGGTCCAGCTCCAGCTTGCTGAAACCTCCTAGTTCAGTATCAGCCGGTCGGTCGATCCGCGCTCTCTCTTCTGCCTCGTTGGCATCGCGACGCGCATCGGGACCCGGCTTGGCCTGCATCGTGACTGTGCCCGTTTTGGCATGTCAACCTTCGAAACCGAGTCACGCCGGCGGCTGTGGTGGCAGATCGTGATCTTCGATAAGCGCTTAGCAGAGATGACAGGCTCTCGGATCACGGCCCACACCTCAACCGCCAACGACTGCTGTCTGCCACTCAATGTGAATGACCCCGATTTGCATCCATCTGCAAAGGACCCGCCTATGCCAGCCGCGGGCGCCTCAGAGATGCTCTTCAGTCTCACCCGGATCGAACTGGTAGTTGCCGCGACCACAACGACATTTGATGGCAGAGAGAGTAGGTTCCAGCCCAGAGCCCACCAGAGCAGCATGTCACCTTGGCCCCAGTCATCCGAAGGAGACGAGAGCAGGAGCAGAGATAGCAACGCCCATCGTTCGCCAGAGGATCTTGACGCCTACTGCGCGCATTTTGACGCCGTCTATCTGCAGCACTGCGATCCGACAATACTTATTATTGAGCTTCATGCGCCGTAGGATGCCCAGCTCGACTCTCTCGCCGCAGGAGCGTGATGGCCTCTTCTTAGCGGTCATTCAGATGGTCGAATACGACACTGAAATCTATGCCACGGACAGCCTCCGTGGCTTCCGCTGGTATGCGGATCTCCATGTACCTATGCTTGGCTCAATATTCCTCGTCAACGAACTCCGGCTTCGGCCGAGTGCAGAACTATGCAATCGCGCTTGGAAGGCGATATTTGAGAACCAGGAACAGCGTGGCCGCAGAAACAGCAACGACGGAGACCCTCCTGCAGATAAACGGCGGGATCGTCCAATGCGGGCCGCATTTGAGCATATGCTTCTCAAGGCGTGGGAGGCTTGCGAACAGGCCGACCTGCAGTCAGGTCGCTGCACCTCGCAGCGACAGCCACCGCCGCTTCTTGCCCGCATTTTGGGATCGAGGGGAAATCCTGCGAGTGAGGCCGTACCGGAGCCGCAACGAGAAGACGATCAAGCGGAGAATAGCGCGAATAACGCAACTGACAGCAAAGATCTTCTGACTATGAGTCCTGATGCAATGCTGGCCGCACAGCTGACTCCCACGTCTTCAACTATGTTTGATGGGATGGACCAGGCCTACGCGGCTACTCTATATGGGTACAACCAGCTGGACTGGACATATTTGGTGCAATCTGGAGCTTTTCAAGGGTTTATGGATGGCCCGAACTGAATGTATACGGGGTACTCTGCTGCCTTCTTTCTGTCTTTCTTACATTTGTATGATGTATCCTAGTCGGATTGACTGTCTGGATTGGCGTTAGAGCAAGGTCATTTGGATTTGTCAATTGGCTTATTGAAATTGCAGACTAATGCCCGAGACTATCCTCTGGAATTTGGCGTTCAATGTGATCATACGCCCATGAATTTTCCAACTGTTCTAGAAAACATGGAAAAGCGCACACAGGCCAGAGAGGTACATATTCACCTTCCCCAAGCCAGAACAGCAGACAACCAGAGAATCTATGCGCTAGATTTGCTGCTTTTACCTTCGAACAGAAATACGATGAAAACATAACCCTGCTGAAGTCCGGGAAAAAACATAATATAACGGCCCTCGATTGATTGTTGATCTGAAGGCTACATTGATTCTGTATCAATTCGCCGGATAGACCGAGTACTACCGAAGACGATGTAACCTCGTAGCTTGTTAGTCAGGTGTTGGTTGTGCGCAGAGTCATTTAAAGTGGTGCATTGGCTTTCCCCCCTTCCCCCTCCATCACCACGCGAGCTGGATCAGAATTTTTCTAGCAATGCCTCTTGTTCGCAAATGCGGGTACCCCTCTGTGGGTGCTTTCATCCTCTTGTGTGCCTGTGTCGATGCACAGGCGTTCCTCGCTGAAGAGGATGGCACCAAATCGTCTGCAGGGGTTCCCGATACCCTTTCACCTGCATGCCAGTAAGTCACTCCAATTGGATCTCATAGAGGCAGTAAGTTACTCATCCAATACCACAATAGTACAGCACTAGGACAGCACTCTATCAGACCACTCAATGCAACTCGACCCTGATTTTCATCGCCTTCGACGGCCTCTTTCCTTCATGTGATGTCCTCGCAACCATATGCATGGACAGCTGCAAGGAGTCTCTGCAGAGCTTCTGATCTCAGGAAATAGAAGCTTGTGGCGACAAATACTATGATATTAATAGACAGTTTATTCAGGCCAGCTACGGAGTGGATCAGTTGCTGTTTGCATACAACTATACATATCTGCAGGATGGGCGGGACTCTCAGGAGAAAGAATAACATATAGCTGCTGATTCCTGGTCAGAACCACCAACAAGTACTGTGCACTACTCATCGCCGAAGGGTTGCAGGCCGGACCAACAGATGAACAGTCCTGCTCTGAGTGCATGTTGAAGACCTTTAGGTAGAGCTGAATTCCCCATTCAGCTATGATGATGAGTTCGCCAGTTACTACAGTTCTCTCACGTCGGGGTTAGCATTCATCAGACCTGGACTCTTTTCATTGCTGACCCTGAGCAGCTGCGGTGTTTCAGACTATCCTATCACGTCACCACCTCCGTACACTGTGACTGCTACTACGTCGCCAAGTACCGCCACCACTACCGCAACCCCATCTATCAGCTGCGCGTCCAAATATACTTTGAAAGAGGGTGGTGATTGTAGCAGTGTCAGCCTGGTACAGAAGGTCTCTGAGGCAATGCTCCGCTACAAAAATGAAATCGCAACCGACTGCTCCAATTTCCCGGAGGCGGGCAGCTCACTCTGTCTTCCTGACACTTGTGATGTGTACACCCTATAGGCGAGCCAGACCTGCTATGATATCACTCTAGCCTATAATTCGACTTCACAGTGGCTCAGTTCATTTGTGACTTGGTGTATGATCCGGGGATCGGGGTCTCCCGCAAGTATGGGGAAAAAGACAGACATTCTGACAGATTGAATGAGGAATTAGAATGGCGACTCACAAAAGGAGGTTGGTTGGTTGGTTTGTTATATTTTACAGCCATGTTCACCGCCTAACGACGTGACCCTCCGTCCCCTATTGGGGCAAAGGCCCCCGGGGGTCGCAGCTCAGAACTGCCAAGCTCAGTTTCGAGCCACGGCATGACCAAGAACTCACCATGGGTCAGAGACTTTGTACATGATCGTGTGGAAGCATGAAGGAGTCTGGTATTCAGGGGTGCGGATGCACAAGGAAGCTAGGCTAAATAACGTAATCCACAAGCGAGCCGCGCACACACACGAGCCGCGCAGCTGAGCAACGATAACGTACCTAGACATTTTGAAGCTATCCCCAACAACCAAAGCACGCGTATTTCAATAATTTCTATATAACATTACGTGTAGGACATCTGTCGGAGATCGCGGCGTACGTAATCTGTCGGTCTCAACCAGAAATATATGAAGGTCTAATTCATCGAATCTAGCAGCTAAGCTGCTCTAAA
>VCRL01000261.1:0-22546 GCA_013306195.1 Aspergillus latus | reverse complement strand
TGTCGACCGGAGATGGCCTCTCCTTACTAATCAACATACAGCACCTCGCTCGTCCGCTCATTTGATACATCATATTGCCTATATGACAGGTCACATCTGCCTATACAACCTGAACTATCTACCGATATCGAGAACATTCTTTTGAAGCCTTTGAAAAGACATAAATAGCCTATACAGATTGTAGTTAGGAGATTAAGACCTTCAATGCAATCGCTCATTACAGATATAAAATCACATGATCAAATCGACGCTAGTAACCACCTCCAGAGCCGACAATTTTCTACCTCAGCCGGAACAGTGGCTTGGGAATCTACCCAAGAGTCAAGAGGGTTTTCTGTAGAAACCTGGACTGCCTTGATATTACCTGGTAATACCTAAGCCGCAAATTGCTGTTAATAATAGGTAAACTCCTTTATTAGAGCATCCTTGTAGATTTTCATATAATCAACAGGCTGCCCATACTCGTCTTCTCCTTTCTAGTCATTACTATTAAAATAGTAAAGCTTCTTCAAGGGACAAAGAATTGTTGCAAGTGCATAGACTCGGCCAAATGACTCAGTATTGGTCGCACTATAATACTTTAAAAGTTTCCCTTTCACGTCTTGGAGTGCCTGGAGCATTTGCTTCTTCCAGGGAATAGCCTTATAGTTCAGTTTTTTTTCTGCTTCCTCGAGATGAGTGAACATTCTATTGTAGATACTAAAAACATGATAAATAGAAACATCGCGGGTCTTTGATAGGATGTTAGTAACATCAAAAAAGGGCTTCGTGATATAAAGAAGATAGTCCACTTGGCGCCATTCCTCTTGATCGAGCTTGAATTGTACATATTGGTATATTGTGCAGTACTGATCAAAGGCCCATTGCAAGTGTCTGGCACGATTCAGCATTAAAAATGTTGAATTCCAGCGCGTGCGAACATCTTGAATAAGAAAAAGCTTTGGCTTTTCTGGGTCTATGGGTTGGAGTTCTATAAAGGCTTCCCGGCGCTGCAGACTAGCATTAATAAAAATAGCTAGTCCACGAATCTAGATGTTACAGTAATTAGTAACTGAAACCAAATAGAATAATAAGGTAGTATACTAACCTTCCAAAGGGTAGCCCTAATATCTTTTGAGGACTGTCTCAGAGTAGCTTGTAGAGATTTAGTATGGGCATCAGACCACTCTGTCTCAGCCTCATCATTTGCTGGATTTGCTCTGATTTTTCCAAGTAGGGCATTCAGGCTAAGCTGTAGAAGATGAACAATACATGGAACCCAAAACAGAGAGGTATTAGAGAGTGCTTGAGACTGCACCATCTCTTGAATACCTTGCATTATTATATTATTATTCATGGCATTATTAGTAGTGATAGATAATACTCAGTCAGCAATACCATGCTCTTGAAAGATCCAAATCACCATCTCACTCAGAGAAGCACCAGTATGTGATCCATGAAGATGTTCAAATCTAAGAAGAACCTTGTAATATTCCCAGTCCTTGTTGATAAAGTATCCTGTGATAGCCATGAATGCCTGGGAGAACAGGGATGTCCAGCAATCAAGGGCAACTAATAGGAAGCTTCCTTCAGGAAGCTTGTTTAGTATGGTCTGTTATTGTTGCAGAAATTCACCATCTAGGACTGCCTGTATCTTCTTTGCTGAAGGGATTTGAAGTGGAGAATTTACAAGCCTTGAATATTAAAGAAGCTCTTTAAACTCTGGGTGCTCAATAGTTCGAAACAGGAGACAAGATGTTGTAAGGAATTCTAGAAGCCTTTTTTGGAAGCCAGATTCATTGAATTCTGTCTTGCCTGGAGCCCGTGGCTAGTTAAATAGATTATATTAGTCTGGATTTGGAAAGTAGAGTCTGTGTCTAAAAATATACCTGATTTTGTAGCTGTTGAGATACATCTCGATTCAAGGTTCTTGGCTTGACACAGATACCACTTTTAAGATGGGTTTTCATCAGAGAAGTACCTGCACAGTAATACCCTGGGTAAATAACTACTACATGACAGGCCTTATACATAACCTTCGGCTCGCCAGTCTTCGCATGCGCAACCTGATGAAAGGATGGCCAACTAACAGCTTTCTTTCTCTCACTATCCCATTAAACTGCCTTCTGTATCTCTTTATCACGCCCATACTCTGTTGTTATCCACTACTTGGTAAACTCCCTTCTTGCTTCTTGCATTCCCGGTCTTGTGGGGTCACTCTGATAGAGGATAAAGTATGTCTGGTACATAAGAGAACTGAGGAGGGGGTAGTAGAGGATCTGAGCAGAGGGTTGAGGCTGGTGTCTGTCTTCTAAACATGTTTGCGTGGTCTTCATAATAGAGAAGCTCGGGGTCAATAGAATTCAAGTTTTGTGAGGTTTCAAATTGACTACTAGACGCTCGTGATTGTGATATATTAGTAAAGAATGAGAATTTGAAGCAGTATTAATAAATAAAGAGATAAAATGCCTTACATTTTGAAAGGTTGAACTTTTATTCTTTGAAGTCTCATAGTCACAGACTTTGGCAAACAGAGTTATCGACAAACAACGCGAGTCGCGAGTCGCGTCGCGACTTTGACATGATGAAAGATAATACCATAGTGATTGGTATCTACCAGGAGTAAGGATTACAAGACAATTATTAGATCTGTGTTGGATTTTTATTGGATATTTATTAGATGTTTAATGGATATCTAATAGAAACCCAATGCCAAGATTCTTAAACTCCAATCAAAAACCACCAAGTCCAATAATTATGATTTTATAAGCTTGTTTTCTCCCCAAATTTGTATATAAGTATGATTATTGTAAGAGACTTGTAATAGAATTAGGCTTTTCTCTATCTTCTTATGGTCTTTCAGGAATGGTTTGACCAAAATCAAGAGATCAAGATCATACAGTGGCTCTTGCCAAAGAAATGCATGCAGTTCACAAGGGATAATATATATTTTTGCCTGATCATACCTATGAGGTAACAAACCCCAATGATTTTGGGATATAACCAAGTACAATGATGAGTCACTACTACTTAAGGGTAGAAACATCGGCTTCAAAGTAGGCGCTTGATTATTCAACATAGACATAATCCTTTTGACTGGTTAATGATGTTGACTGCTGAACTTTGATCTTCCAGCCCTGCAACCCATACAATTCATGATTTAACTATAAATTAATCTATTACTCTCAGCCATACCCTATTTACTTGATAATCAAAACTAGATCTATAATATTAGTAGCTGTTGATTCGAACTACAGTAAGATTTCTAAGTATTACGCAATGTGAGCAGGAAAAGGTGCAAGTGAATACTGTTATAATCAAAATGTGTATCAATACAATAAAAAACAAGGATTTGTCAGCTTCATAATTAACACCTAAAGGGCCGGATTAAGGCAGATCGGCAAATTTTATGCTAGTGCGGATATTTGTCGGAAACGTTGGATATCTGTCAGATATCCAACAGATATCCGCAGTTGGACTTGGATCTGGAAGCAATATCCAACATCCGCAAATCATGGACTTGGATGTGGAAGTCACATCCGAGTCTATAGATTTGCCGCACTCTACCTGTAACCCAGCCTACAGTACATGTTAAGCAGGTACGGGCCCAGAATAAGCAGGCTCTCAGTTAAATTAAAACTCCAAATGGTAGGCTTAGTCAATTACGTCATGGATCGCTAGGCAAGGAAGGCGACCAGAAAGGCATTGGAAAGCAGTCGAATCTACAAGCGGGGTTTAAGATTGATAGAATAGCCAATATAATCAGAGATAAGACTAAGAATATGATTTATTCAGCATGATACAGTATATACCGAAGCATCACAAAGAATTGCTTTACTAAAGTCCTAAATCGCCAATCTGCGGCACAGTACATACATCCTCGTACACGAATAATTACACGAAAAACAGCATAATCTATGCATTCTCATAATCTTGGCAAGTTTATGTTGTTTACACTAGTGAGGTTAACCGCGGTGACCGCGGTTATAACCTAGCTATAACCATAACCTCACCGCAGAGCGAGGTTATCAAAATCTCATAACCATCACCTCACCGCGCGGTTATGGTGATGGTTAACCGCGGCTAACCGCGGTTATGCCGCAGCCTAGCTATAACAACTGGGGGAATATTACCGTGTTACCTACCACTCGACTCGGATGGTTGTGACTACTTCAGAATAATTTGGACAAGCGTTGGTGCTTTATCTTTTGTGGTGTGGATCTAAGATCTAAGATCTCCTTGTCGGCCCAGGAGGGCCATGATATCTGTCCCACTCCATTCATTCCCTGCTGCAGCCTTGACCACATCTTCTGTGATCTGGATCTGATCTCCTCGTCGGTCCAGCAGGAGGGCCATGATATCTGTCCCACTTTCCTCATTCCTTGCTGTAGCCTTGACCACATCTTCTGTGATCTGGATCTGATCTCCTCGTCGGTCCAGCAGGAGGGCCATGATATCTGTCCCACTTTCCTCATTCCCTGCTGCAGCCTTGACCACATCTTCTGTGATCTGGATCTGATCTCCTCGCCGGTCCAGCAGGAGGGCCATGATATCTTTCCCACTCCATCTATTCCCTGCTGCAGCCTTGACCACATCCTCTGTGATCTGGATCTGATCTCCTCGTCGGTCCAGCAGGAGGGCCATAATATCTTTCCCCTTATTACTATTCCTTGCCGCAGCATGCAGCACGCGCTTGGAAATATTCGATCCAACCACCATTCTCCTCAGGAGTATATGCATGACGCTCAGACTCCCTGCCTGTGCTGCCTCTTCCAGTGGCGTTCTCCCAGTTAGTGCTGCCCACTTTGCATCATTGTAGGTTCTTTCAGTATCGTGTTCTAATCCTGCGCTCCCTGCTGGTATCTTTATGGCCCAACACAGCAAAGGAAGGACATTCTACTTTGCGGCTGCATGCAGCACTGTGAAACCTTTGTCCAGCTTCTCGGACATATATAGCTGCCCCTCATTATATCTCCTCAGCCATTCCGCCCAGGCGCTTGACTTTTTCTCAAATAATGAGGCTTGATGCTGCCCTATAGCATACTCCATACCAGCATGTCTTGCATGCTCCGGCCAATATTCATCGGCGTATTCCAGATATGAGAATTCTGTGTTGGATATCCCAGCACAATGCAATATATGGTCAGTACCTTGATTTGCCATATCCGCATTAGTCCTTAGCTTATCACAACCAAGGCTTTCCCCAACAAGAAAGTCTTTTACTGACTTGTGTAAAAGTCGGACATGTTCATCCTGGACAACAATCATCAACCGGCAAAGGTCGACATGGTCTTTAGTGAACTGAAGGCGCCTGGCCTCATCATAATCCTGGTATAGCTCACAGAGAGTAGCAAGCTCTATTACTCTCAGAGGTCGTCGTGCAAACGCAACAAATCTCAACATGTCAAGCATTTTGTCTCTTGTAGCGTCATCATCATCATCATCATTGTTTCTCATAGCGGTGTTCAGAAGTTGCTGGTATAACTTATATAATCCACGGGGCATTTCCTCAAGCTTTCTAACGGTATTTCTTGATTGCACCTCGGGTCGAGCCAATGTATCGCAAGCAATTCCAACCCATAAGAAGGTTCCTTCAGCCTTCTCTTTCAGTATCCGAGAAACCTCTTTGGTCAGGGAGTCCGGGTATCTCTTCATCTCAGCCAAGTCCTTGACTTTCTCCTGAATCATTGTGGTCAGATCGTTCTTCACTGCACCGTAGGAAGCCAGGTCTCTGTTTATAAAGCGATGTAGATGTTGGCGAATCTCTTGATATGGACGGCTAGTAATCAAAATATGTGGCAGAGATGAAACTGTATCCACTGTTTTGTGGCTCGCGAAGGTTTGAGTAATCTGCCGTAAAATGGCCTGCTGTGACTCTGAATCACACTCATCCAGAGCATCAATGATGCAATATATGTCAACAGAATCCTCTTGGCTCATGTCACACAAGATATTCCACAACGCATCAAATGAATTGTAAAGGCTTTCTTTGCGCTCAACATACTTTCGCAGTAAATGCTTTATCAAAACTGGACAAGCAATCACAGCACAGTAGATTAAACCACGTAAGATAGAGATTGCCGTCCGCTGGGTTTCGTTGTTCGAGTCACAGAAGAAGTAGGCGAGGATCTTGTTTCCATCAGTAAATGATGGTTGTTTCTGAAGCAACTCAGTCATAGTTATGGCCATCATAGTCTTTCCAGTCCCAGGATTTCCATGGAGCCAGAGGATATCTGAACATTTTGGTTCTCCAGCTTCTGGAGTCTCGAGCCAATGGACGACCTCGTCCGTTTTCAGGATCCATTCGCATGTTCCTTTGGCGCGATCCCCTTTCCTTCTCTGCAGTCTAGTTCTATCCTCTGCGGGATCAGTAAGAAACAAGCACCGTAAGCAGTCCTGTTCCTCAGTCGTGAACTCAGTTTCTAATCCCGGTTAGTATAAGAAGCCTTCTAATACAACTAACAACATACTTGAAGAATGCTGTGGCTGTGACACCCCTGGTTTAATCACTCTCTTAAGCTCTTTGTAAATGCGATTATATCCATTCATCCGCGATGCAAATTTGTTCAACCCGTAATAGTCTGTATCAAGACTAATGTTCTCCACTTTTGTTGAAAATTCATTAAAAGTAGCTGATTGCTCCGGAACGCACTTACCACCATTATTAGACACAGTAATAACGGGGGTTGGGTCCTTACAAACTCCTCCCACTGAAACCACCATACTTTCAGGATGCGTGACTTGCGTTTCTCGTAGAAATTAGTGATAGATGAAACTTCCTTCACAGCCCGCGTAAAGTTGGAGTGCAAATCATGCAAAGATAACGAATCATATGTTAACTCTCCTAGAATTGATGGATTGGAGCTGAGCGGCAAAAGTAGACCAGCCGCTCTTTTGCCCCAGCGGCTAAAATTCGATCCACGGTGCGGAGTGCCTAAAAAAAGGATGGCCTTGGTGTGCGCAATAATATCGGCATGTGATATATCTTGGTTAGCTTGAATTTTAGCTTGAATGAGTGCCTGGGATCCTCAGTTATAACAGATTTAACAGGTCTAGTGGCCTTGCACGTACCTGTTTGATCACCAGGCCTCCATAACTATGTCCAACGAAGACCAGATACCGCTCACGTTCCTTAGATAACCATATTAGCTGACATTTCATAAGCAATACAATTCTACTAACTCGCCAGTCTTTCTGAATTTCTTGAAGTTCGTGTAACATTTCTTTTCCCAATTCATGCAAGCGCTTCTGAACGGCATCCCTTTGCCAGTACGAATCATAGTTGTAGAAAAACAGTCGCACGTTCTCACGTGCGGTTGAAGAAATATCATCTGGAAGGAAGTCGGTAACCCAGCAAACATATTCATTGCTTGGTTGAGAGTTGGATTGTTGGTGATTAGTTCTCGCTCTCCAGGTTGTATCGGGATTTGACCCAAGGCCGTGTACAAATACTACGCTATCGAGGATGTCAGTACGAGTACAATGGGGGGAGAGCATGGGCGGTTTATCTTACTCCACACCACCAGCACGGAGACGTGAACCAAGGTTATTTGTTTTCACTTCGACAAGTCCAAGCCTTGACTTTGGAGCTTCTCCAGCGTTCAATCGCGAAGGAATTTTTCTTGTCGCTTGATTGTAGATGATTGCTGCGGACAATATCAAGACCAGGAGGTAAGCTGCGACTGTTAATGCAGCCATGATATGATATTCTAGCAGTCCAAGCTTTGTAGTGGATGCAGTGGGTCCTCGAATTCAGTGTCCAATCTAGCCTAGATAACTAGTGGATACAGTATTGCGAAGTATACAGATAGATAGCCACAAGATAGAATGAGTGCAAGTTCTTTCAGCAGCGTGACCGTCAAATGCTGATGTGGCCTTTTGGCGGGGTTCAGCCTCAGCCTTAATCATGTCTGCCTTGTCATCAGCCTGCGCCCAGCGCTTGATCACAGAACAGCTCAGGTGACTGGCTTTTAAGAGCAACCTAACGTCAAATTCTTCGCAGATTTGGTTTTATTCAAAGCTTCATACCTGACTGAAATGCCTATATCCCCTATGTCGAAAGCACCTTTCCCTGAGATAGCAGCTTTAAGCCCCCCAAGCTCTCAATCTCTGGATTGTGTCCCTGGCCAGCCAGATGTTTCTCTAGGCCAGGATGACGTCAGCTTATTCCTTGCTCAGGATTTGGAGACACCCATCTTAGATGAGCTCTATCCAAACCTCTGGCTCGTAGCCAGAAAGTCTGGAGCAACTGCAAGTATTGATCCACTTCATCAGCAGAAAGCTAAAGGGCGCGAAATCACGCTGCTTGAGAATCCCCAGCTACACCTTGTCTGGCACCACAACAAAGTCTATATCAAACCGCTTCCGGAATATCTGCTCAACCATTATTTCTGGGTGACTTGCCTATCTCTGGATTCTGAAAGTCCTTCTAATGCAGATTTGAGTACCAGCAAGCAACTAAGTGCATTGGGATTTGTCCGGTCCTATGCGCATCTTATTAAATATTGCTCTGATTTCGCACTCGCACAGGAACTCCATCTTATTCCTGACAGCATTGAATGGGCAGCATGGTGCCGGTTTATTCAATACTTCCGGAATTATAATGACAACCAAGTCGCCAAACGCTACCACTACGGCCAGTTGCGTCTTTCACGATTAAACTGGGCTGTAAGACTGTTCCAACCACCAAGCGCCAATACAGTTTGGTTCTATCAGGTGCCATACTGGTCTATACAGACGTTTCTACGACATATCACGGCTCCGCTGATATTTGGGTTTGCCATTATATCAGTTATTCTGTCTTCAATGCAAGTTCTCCTATCAGCCTCAACTGACAATTCTGATCTTGGCCTCTTGAGTGTCTCTCAAAATCAACTACTAAGGCAGGCCTGCTGGGCGTACTCTATTTCTATGTTGATTTTATCTGCTCTTATCTCAGCTCTACTGTTCGTCGTTCCAGTCACCGTGCTTATTTGGCAGATTTCATGGGGCTTTAGGAAGCGGGGAAAGCGAGTTGCCATGTTTACTTTGGGACCATAGTTAAAAGGTTGTCTTGCTGATAGAAGATGGGATATCTCTCTTCCTGTGGAGAACATAACTCAATGGTATTATCTATTGGTTGATTATAGACTCCTGTACATATCAGCCCAGTAATGCTTTAGCTCTTCACAGATACCGGCAGCTATTGCCGCTAGGCGATTCCTTTCGTAACTATATTTAGGTATGCTGCCGCGCTGGCGGGATTTGCTTCCCATACCTGATGTCTAACAGCGCCACTCCCATTATAGTATGCATTATGGTCACCAGGTTGTTTCTTGTAAGATTCGCTGAGCCGGTTGTAGGTTTTGTCGAAGAGTTGTTCGACAGCCTTTGCTCGAGGGGCAGCGCACAAATGATCACGATCGCAAACAATTTATTCTTCTTATACAACTTTGCGCCATCTGCATGAGTGAGAGGTGTTGTGCTCTGCAGCCCTGTCCATCATTTTACATCTAATTCAGGAAATTAAGCACACGAAGCAGAACCCTGGCCGAGGAAAGAACTTCAGCGAACTAATTATCTATATGATTTCTTTTGTGGAACTCTTCCCGTTTCCTTATGTCTACATATGTATCATTTGAAGATGAAGGGCCGAAGCAAATATACTTGGGTATGATGCGGGAGATCAAAAAGGGTAAGTGTCACAGGCTATGGCCTGGAGCTTGGTTGTCGGCCATGCCCTCAACCTAGTTCTAGATAAGGTTTCTGCAACATCAGTATACAGCCTCGGAATTGCAGCCTCGTAGCTTAGGAAAAGAGATCCGTCGGCATGTAGGTCCGGCGGTATACAGGTCCGGGAAGTCAGAAGTCCTGACGTATGATCAGGAAAGGTTGATAAAGGGAGGAGGGAGATATCTGCGCTTCTATCTCTTGTTTCTTTTTCTTTCTCTAAGCTTGTGATACTCGTTTATACAGGACAGCCAGTTGAAAATAATACTGCCTACGCCCGTTACATTATCACAAGCTTCCGTTTAAGGACGTACAACCCGAAACGAAGGCTCGTTTAGAGCACCTGAAGTTCAGAAGTCCAGAAGGCTTGTTAAGAGCACCCGAAGTCCAGAAGGCTCGTAAGAGCACCCGAAGTTCAGAAGGCTCGTAAGAGCACCCGAAGACCAGAAGGCTCGTTTAGAGCACCCGAAGTTCAGAAGGCTTGTTCAGAGCACCCGAAGTTCAGAAGGCTCGTTCAGAGCACCCGAAGTCCAGAAGGCTCGTTCAGAGCACCCGAAGTTCAGAAGGCTCGTTAAGAGCACCCGAAGTCCAGAAGTTCAGAAGTCTGATGCTTGAAGAAAATATGGATGCTGGAATGGGCACAGTTACTCCAATGAAGCCACGCCATAGTCTCCCACACCCACCAATGTTTGACGGGCACAAATCACAATGGCGTGGGTGGAAGTTGGAGATTGAGGGAAAGATTGAAGAAGATGCCGCTGCCATAGGAGATGGGAAGTCTCAGCTACAATATATTTACTCTCGCCTTGAAGGAGCTGCCAAAACAAACATTACAACCTTCTATGAGTTGGAGTTGAAGAGTACTTCTCCTAAACCTCAAGCCCTTATTAACAGGTTGGATGTCCTATACGGAGAACGCAATTGCAAGGATAAGGCTATTCAAGCTCTGCATACTATCTGACAAAAGGAGGATGAACCATTTACAGCTTTTTACCCTTGATTTGAGAGGGAAATTGCAAATGCTGAAGCTGAATCATGGGAAGATTCTTCAAAGATTTCATATCTCCGAAATGCATTATATTCAAAGCTAAAGGTCCATCTAATTGGCTGCTCAAACTCAGACCTCCAATCCTATGTGAACTTTGCTTCTAAATGTGAAGAGATAAGCAATCAGATGGAGCTTTTTGGAGAATAGAGAAATAATGACTCCAAAAAGGCATGAGTTGATCCTAACTCTACAACCCTCTCAGTCGCTGCTACTCCAAGGGAAGACATGATGGAATGGGAACCTACCATAGCTGTTAATACTAACTCTACTTGTCCTGGAAAAAATAGGAATGGTTATCCCTCAAAACGACCAGAAGATCAAGCTCTGATTGGGAAGAGAGCCAAATAGGTAGACAAAACTGAGATTAATAAACGATAGAAAGAGAAACAATGCCTTCGGTGCAGAAGAGATGGATGCCGAGTTGAATCCTGCCCGCTAGCAGCTGCAAAACCACCAGCTAGTAATAATATGCCTGTTGCTAGAGCAAGGGTTACAGAAGCAGCTGTGGAAGAATCAGGGAAGCAGGAACCTCTTGAATAGGGATTTGCGGGAGCTGCAACAGCATGGGGACAGTTCCAAGAGTAGGAGAAGATGGACCAGAAGGGACTATATGTCAATATTGGTATTAATAACATCTTCTTCACTCGGGCAATGTTCGATGATGGCTGCCATAGTTATATGGCTATCTCCAAAAACCTCCAACAGAAGTTGCAGCTTCCAACCCTTCCAATCAAGCCAAGGACGTTAGAACAAGTTGCAGACAAAGAGTATGATGCAGTTAATCAAGTAGCATATTTTAATATTGATATTGATGGGCACAAGCAACAAAGGGTATGGGCTTATGTCATTCCTCGAATGAAACAACCAATCTTACTTGGGATACCATGGGCTAGGGATCAACAAGTATCTATACAGTACTCAAAAGAGGGGGACAGGTTCTATATTGGCGCCAGCAATACCCTTGTTAAATTGCGTGAAGAACCAGAGTGGGGGGCCAAAGACCCCATAAGACAAGTCACTGCCTCTGTATTCAAGGTGATTCTTCGAAGGGCCAAAAGATCAAGGCAAGAGATTAAGATCTTTAGTGCGTCATTACAGGACATTGAAAAGGCCTTGAAGAAGCTCAGCAAAGCTGAGGAACCAACAGACCCCAAGACAAAGCTACCAATATTCTACCATGACAAGATCAATTTGAAGATGTTTAGTCCTGAGATTATTGGCCAAGGCCATCTACTACCTCATCGCCCTGATATTGACCATGCCATTGAACTAGAGAAAGATGAACATGGCAGAGAAAAGGCCGTGCCCTGGGGACCACTATATAACATGTCAAAAGAAGAGTTACTGGTCCTTCGGAAGATACTTACAGATCACCTGGACAAGGGATGGATTTATGTCAGCAAATCCCCTGCTGGAGCACCAGTTCTTTTTGTCCAAAAGCCTGGTGGTGGCCTCCGATTCTGTGTGGATTATAGGAAGTTGAATGAGATTACCAAGAAAGACCGCACTCCCCTCCCTCTAATCTCAGAGACTCTGTAAATAATGGCGAAGGCTGTATGGTATACAAAGCTGGATGTCTCTGCTGCCTTTCATAAGATCAGGATCCAGGAAGGTGACGAGTGGAAAACAGCTTTCTGGACAAGGTTCGGATCTTTTGAATGGCTTGTCACCCCCTTTGGCTTAACAGGCGCCCCGGCGACCTTCCAAAGGTATATTAACTCGGTCCTACGGGAATTCCTTGATGTCTGTGTCGCGGCTTATATTGATGATGTGATTATCTTTACCACTGGGTCCCTTGAGGAGCATTGAAAACAAGTCCTGCAAGTCTTGAAGAAGTTAGAGGAAGCAGGCCTGCAATTGGACATTAACAAATGTGAATTTGAGCAGAAACGCGTCAAATACTTGGGGTATATTGTGGATTCTGAGCAGGGAATATGTGTGGACCCTGAAAAGGTTGAGGCGATCAAAGCATGGGAACCTCCTACATTAGTTAGAGGTATACAAGGTTTCTTAGGCTTTGCCAACTATTACCGGGAGTTTATACCTCAGTTTTCAAAGATTGCCCAACCTCTCACGAATTTGACTAAAAAAGATACTCAATTTCAATGGGGAGATGCTGAGCAAACAGCCTTTGAGCATCTTAGAGAGTTATTAGTTAGGGCGCCAGTCCTAGCCCCCTTTGATCCGGAAAAAGAAACACATGTGCAGCCAGACTCATCTGGATACTGCATTGGAGGTGAGCTGTCTCAACTGATGGAAGATAGCAGATAGAGACCAGTTGCCTTCTATTCAAAGAAATGTCTGCCTGCGGAGGTTAATTATCCTATTCATAATAAGGAATTACTAGCTATTGTTTGATGTCTAGAACAATGGCAAAGTATGCTGCGAAGTGTGGAGAATTTTACTGTCTTGAGTGACCATAAGAACCTGGAGTATTTTATGAAGAAGCAGCAACTTACAGAGAGGCAAATATGGTGGGCTCTTGAGCTCTTGCAGTTTTAATTCAAGATAGCCCACCAACCTGGGAAGAAGGCTGTGGTACCTGATGCTCTGTCTTGAAGAGATCAAGATTTACCAAAAAACCTGGATGACAAGCGTATTCAGGGACGCTTTCACCAACTGCTATCAAAAAGCAATGGGGTCTTGTCCCTAAACAGCATGGCCACTTTATTCAAAGAGCTCAGAACTCATCACATATGTATTGGTGCCACATGGGTATTAGGAGGTGATAGAGACCAGGCAGGAGATGAAGAACCAAATATGGAAGATATCCCTCTTTGTCCTTTTGCAGATTCTGAGCCAAAACTCCAACAACTTTGGAAGGAAGCTCTGTCACACAACAAGAGGTACTGGCTCTTACAGAACATGGTCCGTGATGGAGCTAGACAAATCCCATCTTAATGGGGACTACCAATTTCAATCTCAGAATGTTCAATTGATGAAGGGAAACGGTTACTATGGAGAGACCATATTTAGATTCCGCACTATGAGCCCCTGCGTACATCTATTATCCAACAATGCCATGATTCAACCCTAACAGGACACCCTGGCCGTGACCTTCTAAAGGCAATCATTAACCAAAGATTTACTTGGCCAGGTTTGTCGCAGGATGTATGGCAATTCCTTCCTAATTGTGACATCTATGGCAGCAAAGCTATATGGAGGGAGAAGAGGCGCGGCCTCTTAAAACCATTACCTATTCCAGAACGGCAATGGAATGAGATATCTATTGATTTTATAACTGACCTACCAGTGTCCAGGTCAGGGGCTTCATCTGTGATGGTGATTACAGATCAACTATTCAAGAGCTGTATCTTTAAGCCCATGAAAGAGATAACAGTTGAGGCGGTTGTGACTTCATTAATAGATTGCCTAATTCAACACCATGGACCTCCTTCAGCAATTGTATCGGATAGAGGCCCTCAGTTTGTCTCTCTGATGTGGAAACGAATCTGCTTTTTAATGAGGATTACCAGAAGGCTATCAACAGCATTTCACCCAGAAACAGATGGCTCTACTGAACGGATGAACTAGGAGTTGGAAGCTTATCTACGATGCTTTGTCTCATATTACCAGGATAACTGGGAACAACTCCTGCCTGTTGCAATGTTGGCAATCAATGGCCGTATGTCATCTACTACTGGTATGAGCCTGTTCTTTGCAACTCACAGCTATAACATTGAGCCTATTGAAATTAAAGAACCTTTGAGAACAGAGGGCAAAACACCTGTTGCTCGAGGGGAAGCTCTTATCTCCAAACTCAGAGAAGCAACAGAAGTGGCCTAGATGATAATAGCAGCAACTCAGGAGAAATATGAAGGATATATAAACCAGAACCGGCAGCCAGCAGAGCAGTTTCGTGTTGGGGACAAAGTATGGCTTAACCTGGGAAATATAACCACAAACAGGCCATCCAAAAAGCTCGATTGCCGGAACGCTAAATATACAGTAACCGAGCTGGTTGGATCACATGCTGTGCGGCTTGATACACCCCCAGGTATACATAATGTGTTCCACGTCATGCTATTACGAAGAGCTGCAGACAACCCTCTGCCATCCCAAATACCTCATGAACCTCAACCACCTGCAATTATTAGGGAGGATGGAACAGAAGAATATGAGATTGAGAGGATCCTGAACCATAACATCTCAGGGGGGGCAACAAAACATCTAAGACTACTTGTGAAGTGGAAGGGATATACAAAGCCAACATGGGAGCCAGCTGAGGAATTAGAGGATACAGAAGCTTATGAGAATTATCTGGCTCACCATGATGTTTCCAAACCTCCCCAGGACTACAAGCGCCGTCGACAACATTATTGTTAACTTGCTGACCACAGGCCTTCAGTCTTTGAGGAGGAGGGAGGTAATTGTCACTAGACCTGGGCATGGGCCGGCCCATGGACAAAAACCTCGTGGGCCGGCCCATTTGGGTCGGCCCATGAATGGGTCGGTCGGCCCATGATTTGGCCCATTTGGCCCATTTGGCTCCCAAATATGCATAATTAATATGCAAAATATCCAAAGTTACTAGCATATTTTATAGCCGTCTCAATTCTTCGCCCATAGCTATGGCAAATTACAGAATATATTACAACTTATTTACTCTTCCTGAACTCAGAAATATATAACTACCTATATATTAATAATCAAATATATCCTTCTGCTTTAGATATCAGTTTTTGACATTTTAATAGGTATGATTTATTTTGTATAGGTTTTCAGTTTTTATCATAAAGAATAGTCAGTCTAATCTATCAATAGAAGCTTTTTATTCTATAATCTAGGCGCGGGAAGGAGGGTATTCTTTTTAGAGTGCACGCAGAAGGGCAAGAAAAAAGTTATAGATTCGATAAAAAAATGGGGGGGACGCCTTTGCTTGAATTTTTGAAGGCCAGTGGGCCGGCCCATGGGCCGGCCCATTAGACTAACTAATAAGAGAGATCATCAGATATGGGGCTAAGATTTATTAGCCAATCACCACAAAAGACATCAGACATGTTATCTCGGGTTGCCTATGCAGACTTATCTATCATACTACATTATTCCAAGTGCTCAGGCTATCTAAAGACTGGAGTTTAACTAAAATATAGGTTTACTCTCTCCTCTCTTATAATAAACTATAATCTCTCTTTCATTTATGATCATTAAGCTCTCTTATTTACTCTTATTATGTCCCAACTATCAGATATGTACTCAGTACCCCTTTTAGATAGTGGCGAGTTTGATGATTCGTCCTATCTTTTATCTGAAAGTATCGCGCCCGAGCACTTTACAAGCCAAATAACTCCCCTTCCTCTGCCTCTCTCTGTTCCTCTATCTCTTAACCGCTCTACAGATCCAGCGCAAACCTATGTTATATACAAAGATATAAATAAAGAGCAATTTGTTGATTAGTGGATTTAGATACAGAGCGGGCACTCTGAGCATTAGTCTAATTTCTGGGATTAAAAGGGCCAGTAAGCAGGTATATGGGCTGACTTTGAACAGGTTGCCCATTTTGTTACTGGGCAACCTAAGGTGATGTGCAAGCACTGCAGAGCTATTTTGAATCATCTAAACTCTATAGTCTATACTAAAGCAGGGACAGCTGGGAAACAAGGAACAACTGCCCTACAAAGGTACCTAGAATGGCTAATATGCAAAACAAAGCGCTCCTCAAGCATCCAGTACCTACTACAGAAGCAGGCAAGTCTCTTGATTAACAGTTCTTAGATACAAGCTAACTTTTCTACTTGTTAGGCAAAAACCGCGCCGGAACTATTTAGCAAGGCTTGTTGGGAACACCAACTAATCTCTATAATTACTACCCTACGGCTTCCCTTTGCAACTGTTGAGCATCCTGAATTTCTCAAGCTTCTATAACTAGCACAAAAAGTACTAACTGCTATAAGTCTTCCCTCTCAAAGAACCTTGCAATGTTGGATTCAAACAAAAGCACAAGATCAGCAGAAAGAGATACTTTGGAAGCTCCCGCCAAAGGCAAAGCTCTCAATAAGCTTAGACTGTTGGACTTCCCCCTTCCAACAGGCCTTTATGGCAGTGTCTGGCTATTTTATCAACACTGATTGGGAATATCAGGAGGTTTTACTAGGCTTTGAGCTACTTACAGGTGTTCATACTGGGGCTTATTTAAGCATAGTAGTACTAAATCTGCTTGAGAAGTATGAGATTAAAGGGCGAGTATTGGCCGTTACAACTGATAATATGTCTAATAATTTGACGCTTCTCTCATCTCTGCAAGACTGTCTCCAATCTCAGGGCCTAGGCTCTGATACTCTTCTTATCCGAGTGCCGTGCCTTACCTATGTGATCCAGTTGAGCCTAAAGCAGCTTCTTGGTCGACTGAAAGCCAACCCAGTGAATGAGGATATTGACATAGTCTGGTCTGAAGAGCATACAAAAATTGCTTGCCAAACAGCAAGAGAGTATAGCATGGCAAATATATTAAAAAAGGTTTAATCTTGTTGCCATTCTTTCTACCTATTAAATAAATACTGATTATACAACCTCTTCCTAAGATCCGAAACCTTGCTATCTTTATCAATGCAAGCCCTCAGTACCATGAATCCTTCCAAAATCTCCAGTTAAATACACCTTTAGTCCTAATTCAGGATGTACAGACACGCTGGAATTCGACATTCTTAATGCTCCGCCGGGCCAAAAAGCTACAACCTATCTTTGATACCTTCTGCTCTGAATTTCATTATACTTATCTTCAGGTTACATCAGATAAGTGGCGGCAGATTGATTACCTGATCTGTATTACTCAGCCTTTCCATAAATTTACCACTGCCCTCTCAAAGACTAAAGATGTGACAATTTATACTGTTTTCAGTATTTATAATCATCTCTTTGATCATCTAGAGAACCGCATTCACCAGTTACAATGGAAGAAGATTAGATGGAAATAACAAATACTTGAGGCTCTAAGATCAGCTGAAAGTAAGCTTAGGGACTACTACACGATGACTGACCTTGAGGGTCTTAGTAATATATATTCAACTGGGACTATTTTGGCGCCGCAGTATAAGCTTGAATTCTTCCAAACCCCTGATTGGCAGGATGATAAAAAGGACTTTGCTGCTCAATACAAACAAAGTCTTGAAGACTGAGTAAGATACTACAAGAATAGTATTTATAGCTCTCTCCCCGGGGCTAGAAGTATACAAAGCGCGAAGCCTACAAGTAAGATTGATCTACTACTTGCTTGTGATAGTCGGCCTACTGTACCAGTCTCTGAGCTCACTCAGTATCTTAAGAGTAGTAAGTAGCTCTCTTGTTATATACTCTTAAACCAAAGACTCTTTCTAATCATGATTAATGAAAAGGCACGGTATTAATACCCCTATGTAAATTCTGGAAAGATCATGAGCACAGGTTTCCAGTGCTCGCAGCTCTTGCTTGAGATACCCTTTCTGTCCCAGCCACAGGCGCAGGTGTAGAGCATCTCTTTAACTCTGCATGTGATCTCTGCCACTATTGCCGTGGCTCACTACAATCAAGTACTATCCAAGATCTAATGCTTCTTATGTATAGCATTTGGTTTGATCTAGAAGAAGAGCAGCTTGCTTTCATTCGAGAGTACGCAAGTAAGTCTGAGAGAGAGCTCCAACAAGAAGAGATAGATGAGCGTATTCAAGAGGATATTATAGAGATTAGTGACAATGAGGAGGGCCCTTCGCAGTATAATTCAAAGAGGCATAGGAGTATTGAGCCAGTGGAAGAGCATGAGAACAAGCCTGAGGAGGAGCCTACGTGGGAAGAGGAGCCTGACTTGCCTGAGCAAAATACACAGCGGGTTTCAGGAAGAGTTCAAAAGCATTCAAAGTTATTAGATGGATATAAGATATAGTTGTTTCTGCAGTAATATCAAAATGCCCCCTTTCAACTAAATTATACCTATTCTTGTTACGAAGGCATTACAGCCAAGAGTTCGCGTAAATTGCATAAATTATGAAAGTCACATGCACACTAAATTTTGCCCTAAAATGGGTTGAATGGGCCGAATGGGCCGGCCCACGAATGGGCAGAAAATCGATTTTTCGGCCCATGGGCCTAAATGGGTCGACCCATTTGGGCCGGCCCATGGGTTCTGCCCAGGTCTAATTGTCACAGGCTATGGCCTGGAGCTTGGTTGTCGGCCATGCCCTCAACCTAGTTCTAGATAAGGTTTCTGCAACATCAGTATACAGCCTCGGAATTGCAGCCTCGTAGCTTAGGAAAAGAGATCCGTCAGCATGTAGGTCCGGCGGTATACAGGTCCGGGAAGTCAGAAGTCCTGACGTATGATCAGGAAAGGTTGATAAAGGGAGGAGGGAGATATCTGCGCTTCTATCTCTTGTTTCTTTTTCTTTCTCTAAGCTTGTGATACTCGTTTATACAGGACAGCCAGTTGAAAATAATACTGCCTACGCCCGTTACAGTAGGTTCTTATGATCTGTGACAATGGTAAAGTCCTTTAAACTTATAAGCTCTGATTCCCAAGCTTTTAAACTATTAATAATTGCCAGCAATTCCTTATCATGGATTTCATAGTTATATTCTGCAGGAGAGTTCTTCTTTGAATAGTAGGTACAGGGGCGTAGTACTCTATTATTATCATACTATGATAATACTCCTCTAGTAGCCCAGTTCAATGTATCAGCTTCAAAGACTATTTCTTGGTCAGGGTCAAATTATATGAGAATAGGAGCTGTTGCGAATATCTGTTTTAGCTGTTTAAACTGGGAGGTATACTCCTTGGTCCATAGAAATTTTAATGCCCTTCTATGTTAGATTAGTAAGTGGGCATATCAGGTCTGAGAAGTTTTATATAAACTGTTGGTAGAAGTTTACAAATCCTAGGAAGGAGCATACTCCCTTAACTAATATAGGGGTTTGCTATTCAAGGATGGCTTGGACCTTTTCAGGATCTATCTGTATACCCTTCTCTGCATTGATAATAAATCCCAAGTACTTAGTTGATTTAACTTTAAAATTATACTTATCAATATCAAGCTGCAGTCCTGCTTTGCCTAGTTTCTGAAGAACTTGCTATATATGGTTGCAGTGCTCCTTCAGTGAGCTGTTGGTAAAGATTAACACATCATCCAAGTATGCAGAGGCAAATTTATCCAGAAAGTCGCGTAAGGTCCAGTTGATATAATATTGGAATGTACTTGGGGCGTTCGCTAGCCCAAAAGGAGTAACTAACCATTTATACAACCCAAAACATGTCCTGAAAGCTGTCTTCCATTCATCTCCAGGATAGATCTGGATCTTGTAGAAGGCAGCAATAATATCAAGTTTTGTAAACTATTTAGCCTTAGAGATACATTCCAGAGTTTCGTTAATCAGGGGGAGGGGGTAATAATCCTTCTTAGTAATAGCATTTAAGGCATGGTAATCAGTACAGAACCATAAACCTCTGCCTGGCTTCTTCACAAGCAGTACCAGAGCTACTGCAGATAAGTAACTGATACAGATAAAGTTCTTGTCTAGCAGCTTGGTAAGAGTTTTTTGTAGTACTAGTAGTTCATCACAGGACATACTGTACAAAGGTCCCCAGGGAACCTCGAGTTCTTTTCCATCTAGGCCAGTAAGGAGTTCAATTTGATGATCTGCTCCTTCTCTGTGTGGTGGTAGCTAGTCAGCCTTGCTGCGGTCAAAGACATGTAGGAATTTGTGATAGTGCAGGGGTAGCTTTGTTTGGGGGTTGGTATACTCTTTGCTTTGTAGTGCCTTTTCAATATCCTTCAGGCTCACAGCAGATATTTGTACGTGGTGGCCCTTCCTTTGCTGTCTTATCCAGGCTGCGATAGCAGCAGCATTCACGCAGTAGATTGCCACTGGGGATGGTTCCTTGTTCATCTTAATACAGTGGCCATCAACAAACTGCAGGCAGGGTCTGCTGGGATTCATGTTGGCCTGTTAATGCCATATCCACAGGGTACCTAGGATCATGTCTGCGCCATTGCCTAGCTGTGGGGCAATATAAGTGTATATAGCTGGCTGGTAGTGGCTGTTAATATCAATAGATAAGCAAGCAATGCTGGTAATAGTGCTGTTATTACTGCTCTCTCCTTTATAGTCTTCCATTCTAATTAGCTGTAGGAGCTGTTCATGCTCTAGTTAAAGCTTCTTGACAAGTTATTCAGAGATTATTATATAGGAGGTGCATCTAGTATTAATTAAGGCTCTGCAGACATGTCCTTTATTAATAATTAAGGGTACTATAAATTCAGGTCCGTCAAACCTAACTATCTTCCTGAAAGTGTTGTATCCTTCAAGAATATTTTCTGTCTGGCAAATCTCCTTTATCTCCTTTGGGGCTTCTGGCCGCCAATTTATTATTTGTATTAACTGTCCAACTCGCCCAGGTGAGAGTCTTTTTACTAGGCATGATCTTTTCCCTCCTTGTTATCATGCATGTTATTATCTTCAAGCATGGGAGTATCTACCACAAGGGCTCATACTTGGGGCTTAGGGACTCCCTGAGGATTCCGAGCTGGTGTATAAGGACAGGAATAGATAATATATCTACTCATACTACAACAGATGCAGAGGCTGTTTGTAATACAATGTTGAACTTCCTCTTGGCTAACATACTTTGCGCGGGGCTGTGCGGTGTTTTGTCCCTGACTTTGAGTTTGGGCACTAGCAACAATACTAGCTTGCTAGTCCATGATATTCCCTGAAGATGCAGAAGATTGGACAGGCTGCTAATAGGGAGCCTTCAGAAATTGTCCTGTGGGGGGCTGTATCCTGTTATGGAGGTTTTAATTCTGTTAATATGCCTGGGAGGAGTGCTTAATCTATTTAATTCTATTACCTACTTGCTGTACTTGATAGCAGTAATCCTCAAAGTATTCCTTCTTATCCATAGCTACTATCCCTGCCTTCATCTCATGATTAAGGGCATTGTCAAGGTAACCTTTTTTTATAGTATTGTCCTAGTTATGACCACCACATTCTATTAATAAGCAGTTTAAGTTACTAAGCATATCTGCAATTAGTTGATTGCCTTGATACAGTATATTAAGACCTTGTTGAGCTTTCTTAAAGTAATTTTTGTCCAGAAAGCAAAGGTCCAGGTGTTTCATGAGGTCTTCCAGTATATTATTAGTAACTTGGTCTTTAATTGCATAGTTAGTTATCCAAGGCAATACCATGGATGATGCAGCACCTTCTAATTATAAGAAGATATACTACACCTTGGCATAATTATCACCAATAGCTTCAGCATCAATATTAATCTTGGCAATCAAGGATGCACGGAAGGTGTTGTAGGTTTCCTTGCTTCGTCCGTCATATCGGGCCACGTCAGGTAGACTGGCCTTAGGCTTTCGAGATGGGGATTCGGTGGACGATAGAGGTATGGGGGTGGCATTTGATGGTTCTTGCAGGGGTGTACCTGAAGTCTGAGTAATTACTTGCTCTAGTCACTGGCATAGTAGCTTTATCTCTTCTTGATATTATTCATGTTGCTGTTGCAGTTATTCCATCTGTTATTAGTTTAGTGTCTCTGCTTGTTGTTATAGTTGCTATTAGATTTATTGTTGCATGGCTTGCATGGCAGTTTAAAAGGCATTTAGGTCTATTTCATTTATTTATCTTATATTTCCGGTGAGTTCCTTCTGTCGATTTGTTTGTTTTGTTGTGTTTGAAAACCGTGGGTTCTGCTTGTATAGCAAGCAAATTCTTATGTCACGAGCTAGAGTCGTTGATACTAACAGAGTAGTATTAAACTAGAAGAATTCGCTAGAGAATTAAAACACAGTGACCGTCGAGCTTCCTATAAGTGTCACGGACCGACGTTGGTGCCAACCT
>VCRL01000260.1:12255-23107 GCA_013306195.1 Aspergillus latus | reverse complement strand
CTGAACCTGCTGAACCTGCTGAACCTGCTGAACCTGCTGAGCACGCGGAACCTATGGGGTCAGTTGAACATAAGAAACCAGCAAAAGTCGGTGATGCTCAGCAACCAACGCTGATGGCCCCAATCAGAACAAGACGATCAGTATCCTTTAGAGATGAGGTAGAACTACAGCTGCCGCCTGAAATCCAGGACCTAACACGCATAGCATATGAGACTGACCCTGTTGTACGGTCAATCTTAAAAGCACTAGCTACCAGACAGGCTCAACACCCAGATATCACCTTAGCAGACTGCGAGAGGAAAGGGAGCCTCCTGTTTTACCGGAATCGCCTGTATATCCCGGATAATGATGACTTAAAGGCAAAACTAACCTGCTTAACCCATGACAAACCAACATCTGGCCACCCTGGAAGAGCTCGCACGTACGAACTCCTAGCCCGAGAGTATTATTGGCCGAATATGTACCAATATGTGAGCCAATGGATTAAGAACTGTCATACCTGTCGGAGAATCACCCCCTCTCGCGAGGCCCGGCAAGGGATCCTGCGGCCACTGCCTGTTCCCGAACGTGCCTGGCAAGATATCTCCATGGACTTTGTTACCCACCTGCCTACCAGCCAAGGCTTTGATTCCATCTTGGTTATTGTGGACCGCCTAACCAAAATGAGGCACCTAATCGCCTGTCAAGCTACAATAAATGCTGAAGGAGTTGCTCACCTCTATACGCAGCATGTGTGGAGACTCCATGGCCTCCCCCGGACAATCACCTCTGACCGCGGGCCCCAGTTTGTTGCTGAGTTCTGGAAACACCTAAATAAACGCCTGAGTATTGAGAGCCTATTATCAACCGCCTTCCACCCGGAAACTAATGGTCAAACTGAACGGATAAATGCAATGCTGGAACAATACTTGCGAGCTTATGTTACCTACCTGCAAGATGACTGGTATACCTGGTTGCCACTAGCCGAGTTTGCTCTAAATGCTACCTATTCTGAAGCCATCAAGACATCCCCATTCTTTGCCAACTACGGGTTTCACCCCCGTATGGGCTTCGAACCTGTTCCTGTTCCTGACCGCCCAGCTAGCCGGGATGCTGAGGAATTTGCCAGAAAAATGCAAGCTATATCTGACTATGTCCGGTCTCAGATGACCTCCGCCCAAGCCCGTTATGAAGAACAATCAAACAAGACCCGTCAACCTGCCCGACAATATAAGGCCGGCCAGCGTGTGTGGCTAGATGCCCGCAACATCCGTACGCTCCGCCCGAGCAAGAAGCTTGATTGGAAGTTCCTGGGACCATTTACCATAAAAAGGATGATCAATGCACACGCTTACGAGCTTGACCTGCCAGCCAGTATGCGGATACACCCGGTATTCAATGTAACCCTGCTTCGCCCGGCCGCTGACAATCCTGTGCCCTGCCAGAGGGCGGATCCCCCACCACCCATCGAAGTGAAAGGTCTTGAAGAGTATGAGGTTGAGAGTATCTTAGATTCGCGCTGGGAGCGGCGAGGCCGGGGAGGCCCTCGTTTGAAGTATACTGTTAAGTGGACTGGATACGACGATCCTACAGAGGAGCCCGCCGAGTACTTGACACACGCCGAACAGCTCGTACAAGACTTCCATCGTCGATACCCGCACAAGCCCCGGCCAGGCCTCAACGGAGCTCGGCCATGAAGGAGGGGAGTACTGTCACGGTGCCTGCTCGAGCCTCCGCGATTCTGCCTGTTCTGACCGCCTGGTTGGCTGAGATTTCTCGAGTTCTGATTTCGACCCGATTCTGACCTCCGAGCTACGTCTTGTCTTGTCTATGCACCTGTCTGATAGCCCGACTCCGTAGCCTGCCTGTCGTATCTACTCCGTTACCCTGTCCTGAATATATTCCTGAGCCTGCACCTTGACAGTCACCTGCAACCACGGTCGGGTGAATCATAGGAGTACATAGTACGCAGACATAGGAATCTACCTACGCCTGGTCTAGGAACCTATGAAGGGATATAGGGAGCTACGCAAGTACAATATAGCTATGCAGACGATAAGAGGATATAAGGTTACTTATTATGATTGTAATAAAGACTGCAAGAGGTGCAACGGGTTACTGGGGTTAGGAAAGCTTGAAAGGTCAACCTTCCGTAACACACTGTCTCCATCATCTAAGTAACATTGGTTCTATATTCTCATAATACTAGTGGGCGCAGCTTGTCCGGCTAGTTTCTGGTGCCCTTGATCGTCTCATGGTAAGGCAGCGAGGGGCCAGTGCTTCCTATATCCGAGAAATGTGGACTGTTAGTTTTTCATAGGTGTCATCCCACTTCAAATCCTGAGGTCGAAGTCGGTGTTAATCTAGTCTACGGCGGATAGTAGATAACACAGGGAGCTGGAATACAGAGGTGCCATTTAATGCTGCAGCGTCTCGTCCCTAGGCCTATCCCTTGCTACTCATGCACTACCCAGCACCGTCATAACATGCGAATTACTAGATGTGCCATTAAACAGCTTAGTTCAGCTGAAGATCCTAAGAAGCAAGGAAGCTAGATCTTCTCTCTTCAATGGAGGCAGCTTTTGTTTAGATCTCGATTGTGATAAAGACCTTGCGAGTGATTCATTTATTTGAGACTTTGATATTTGCTCCGAAAGGAACGCTCGCAGTGAGATTGGCCATCCTTCAGGATACTATGCGTAATGTCGTATGTCTATCCTATTGTCACCGGTAGCTCGTCCAAAATTTGGCTTGCCACGGCCGCAGCTGCCCTAAGCGAAGGTACGCAAGTTTTGGGAGTGAATATTGGCCCGGCGCCAGCCTTGCTTATGGAAAATACCGACTGCGTTTTATTTCATGCCGAGTTCTGTGAGGAGGTTGACACCCCAGTGAGTTGTTATTAATTGCCTTGAAGTGATACCACATATAAACGATGAATTGTGATCAACCTTATCAGGCCCGTCGGATGACGCGCCCACTGATTCCAGTCGTGAGGGCACAGCAGAACAGATGAATTGTCAACGGCCCTAGCAAAGCTGGATTTAGTGGTGCGGTGGCTGGGGTTGCGTCTACACCTAGCGAGTGCCCGCGTCCATGCTGCAGGGCAATCGATTGAAGGTCATATGAAAAGGTTTAACGCTCAATGTCCGGGGCAGTCAAACATAGGTTGATTGGTACAACGAAATATGTCACTTGGAGGTTCAAGAACGAAAATATCCGATGTAATACTGTTTGCCCTGGAGGTATGTAGGGCGCGCGGTTACTTGTCTGGCGGAGCTCCCACTGACAGAATCTGAAGGCGTTTTCGAATTCGGGATCCACAATTCAATAAATCCCACGGCCCTTGATGAGGAAGCAACCAAGATCATGCAACGCAATTACGAAGTAAATGGCACAGGAAAGGTAAGAGGGCTGGAGGTTCAGCCTGAGAATGTCGCGCAATGTATTCTCTATCTTGTCTCTTCCCAGGGAGGGGGGGGAATCAACGGCGCGATAATTCCTATAGAAAATTAGTGGTCCACCATTTGAGAAATGCGTCAGTACAGTGTTATAATTTGTAATGCGGTATATAGAGTAGAACTAAGAACGAGTAGTAAACGCCAACTGTAATGCGAGCTTGGCATCGATGACTCGACATTAGCGTTGGTGTCCATCCATATAATGTTCTGAATTCCACACCAGACCTGGGGTATGCAAGGTAATATGTGATCAACATCTCCAGATAAATATCCCACCATCTATTTGGATGCAAGTCATGAGGGTCCACATTTGAATTAGTTGCGATACATGTCTTAGACAGAGAAAGCATCTGGAAAGACCCTCAACGAGAAATCCACACACCTGGTCCCCATCACCGGGATATGTAGAGGATCACAGGCAATAGTAGCCATATGTTTGGGCTCTCAGCAGTGAGCGGCATGATACTGTGATTTGAGGTTTAACATCTGCGCTCCCAGCAACTGGCACAACAATTTGAAAAATAATCAACTGTGTTCCTGGTCATATGGATCCTAGAAACGACTAAAGAATGAATAAATGCAGCACTTTCAGATCAAGTATCATCGGAATAATAATCCATCACTGTTAATTCTTATAGCCATTTGTCGGCAGACCAAGGCGCGTGCCAATATCAACTTCGTCTGCTGCCCACAAACTACACCAGTTGTCCCCCGGCCGATAGGCACTGCGGAATCCATAAAGACTTTGGACCCTAAAAGACAAAGAAGAGACAATATCAAGTGGAACGGTTAGAGGATATGCTTGGTATGGTACCAAGTCATGACGAATCAACGCAATAGCTAGGCCACGGCGTTTTTCCGTGGTAGTGGAGTTGTGTCCTCCTCCGTGGAGTAATTTTGATGACATGAAAAAACAGTCTCCAGGGTCCATTTCGAGAGGAACTGATTCCACTCCTTCGTAACCTTCGAATTCTGGCTCTCTACACCCAACAAACTTGGGCCACCTGTGGCTTCCAGGGACAAGGCGGGTTGCGCCATTTGCCTCCGTGAAGGGAGTCATAGCAAAAAAGCAATTCAGCATGGCCTCCGGTGAGGAAGGACCCATGGCATTCCAGAATCGAATCATTTCCTGGTCTCGGTGAAGAGGCTGAGCCGCAGCACCCGGCTCTAGCTCAATCACCTGTGTGCTGCTCAACCAGTATCCGGCTGCACTGTACTGGTTCAAGACAGCGTCAGACATTTTATACAGAAGATCTTTTTCCATAATTGTGTGCCGGAATGTTTCGCTTTCGCAGACTGGGTTATTAAATCGCTTTGTTCGTCCACCTAATAGATCCAAAGTTTTGTCCTCGGTGTAGATTGTTCCGGTGTAGAGATTGTCCATTGCTGGTTGGATTTCGCGATTGAAGCTGGAAACTTCAGAAGGGTTTAGAAGTCCCTTGACGATTACTCCGCCATCTTCCTGAAATGCCTGGAAGATTTCGTCGAAGTTAGCTGTCGGCGATAGGCGTTGCATTGTTGTCTACTGGTGAAAGTAAAAGAATGTTCGTGGTAACTTTTAACTTTAAAAGACGATAAAGTTAGATGGGATGAGCGTGGAGCTGATCTGGCAACCTGGTAATCCCTGAAATTTTGATATTAATACATGACTCGTATCAACGAACAAATTACCCTGCAAAATTAGTCCAATAATAGGGCAATATAACTGTTGGGATATACATACCTGTCAAAAGAAGAAGTGCTAAACCTTAGCAGAGTTGTTGTCGTTTGAATGAAAGAGGTTCATGACAATGAGCAGATTAATTAAGGGGAAGAAAAGAAGCTTCTTAAGCTAAATATAAATAGAAAGCTCTATGGCTCACTGACAGGGTGGATTGGGACCAAGGGATGGACAAACTAGCCTGTATAGGCAAGGGGAAACATGATAGAGGGGATGCTGGTAAGTTTGCTAGCATGGGGTGACGTAGTTTACCAGGATCAGTGTCAGTACCGCAGTAGTAAAAGATCTCTCATAAGTCAGGCAAGCGAGGAGTAACCCTTGCCACTATAGCTCGTAAAACTGCCGTCGTCTTTCTAGGTTATCCAATCATCTGTACATGCCGACTGCAAGGGGAAGGTACATACTCATGTGTACACGGTTTGTTCCCTGTGCTCGGATCAGCACAAATGCTGCATGCTTCAGGACATTTAGTCTCGAGTGTGAGATGAAAAACTTTCTCATGCCTTGAATTACCCTTCATTAGTAGGCCCTAATACACCACATAATCTCACACGCTGACATACCGAAAATTTACATCACACAAGTATTTGTAATATAAATACCAAAGGGTTTTTGTTATATTAGCCCCCTTGGGTGCCATGGGGAGGAGGGTTGAAGGTGAAGAGAGCCGACTGGAAGGCTGCACAGGGGAAACACCAGACAAGGGCAGGCATTGGAACTGGGGCAAGAACAAGAAGGAGCCCACATTCACCTCTTCAAATTTGACACGACGCAGACGCCAACAATAACCAAATACCATAACCCAATACCAGGTGTTTGATCACAAATTGGTCGCTGGAAGCGGTGATCAGGACAACTAGTACTGTGTTGCCGGCGTCGTTAACATGTTCAGCAATACCAAGTACAGCATCACAAAATATGCATGGTGCGTTGACCTAGAAACCCCAGGCGATCCTAATCATAATCATCCCGTGTGGCATTTCGCCAACTACAAATACGTCTCTTTGAAACTATAAGTTGTCTTCTCTCGGCCTATCATGACGCGCCATTGCTGAGCTTTCTCTTATCTCTCACAAGTGTAATGTCGTCTTCAACAATATACTTGCTACTACAAAAATGAAGTGAGGTTATCAAACTACCGTCGGGGAAGTAATTAATAAAAGATATCCCCTCTCCATCCACACCTGTTGACCCTTGGGAGAAAATTTAACACTTCCGTTACAGGCATAATTAATGATGATGATGATGATGAGAGCGTGAATGTTCTGTTACCGCTTGAAGTGGTCGAATCCTTGAAAAGAATCTGGATTTTGATGCTGACGGGGGGGGGGGGAGCTCTAAACCTGACCCCCACAAGCCTCTGAAGGAGCTCTCTCTTGATCACCCGGAAGGGTCCAGGGACCGATATTCTGCGAATCTCTGGATTCATATTACGCGGGGTAATAAGCATTGTTAGCCTGCTAAAGGAATGTGTCATGGGCTAAGAGATATGGAAGCCAGCAGCTGTTAGGACTTTGATACATATACAATAAACTGGGCTTCTTGGTCTAGGAGTGTAGTGATTTTATCATCCTAGTCAAAGAATGGATGAGTTAATCTTCCATATGTTATGATTATTAACTAGTCAACAATGTCATAGTCGCCGGCATAGTTGGGCACAGGCAGACCCATGCCTGCCGAGCTAACTAAAGACCATCACACACAGAATCATCAGGCTGCTTAGATTCATCCCTCCTTCTGTTCCTCTCGAGAACCCTCATCCCACCCACCAGGCAAGTTAGGTAAGATGATTCGCGAATTTCCTCTCAGAATTCAGCTCCTCGTCATCTCTTATCTTGAGAAAGGGGACAAAGTTAATCTACTGTATACATGCCACTATATGTATGACTTGATTATACCCAAGCTCCACGAGAATCTTCTTGACGCGATGGATGTCTCCAACCAGCTGGTTGACGCCCTAGTTCGGAACCCAGCTCTACAGAAGTACCCCTGCTATGTCAATGTAGAGGCTTGGGGTGGAGGGCGAGAAGATTCCAGTGAAGACGACCCACTGGCCCAGAAGGACGATCAAAAAGATGATAATAACCCCCCAGTTGGACTACTCTGTAAATGTGCGAAAGATATATATTTCGTAAAAGACGACGGGTGTCGGTGGGCGCGAGGTGTTAAGAAAGGATATTCAAACGCCCGGTTAGCCCTCCTCCTTACGCTCGCTCCCAATATTCTCCGTCTCGAAGTGCAGTTCCCGTCTTTTTCTTGCGAGTGAGTTTAGCGGATTATGAGATGGGCCGTGGAGCGCTTATCTGCAATCCCTGTCCTGGCAAAGGTGGAGGAGGTCTTTGCGAGCGCCCAATGGTCGGACCTTTGTGATAAACGTGAAGGGGAAGATGACATTGTCACGAAGTGGACACTGCTGTTTTTAGGCTTACCTGCTCTCCAATAGTTTGGGAGTAATATGGTTCGGAAGGCCCATTATAATGTGGACGAGCCCGTCCCGGCGTCGTCAGCTACGCACCTTGCCCTCTTCAAGTCGGCAGGGCTTCGGGATGACAAAGGGTTTGTTGTCAAGTGCCTGAATCTGAAATCCTATCGACATGGAAGTGGAGCACTTTTCTTGCTCTCTCTCCAAACCTATCATGCTCTGTTGGGCGTGAAGGGCAGCCTGGAAGAAATTTGGCACTCTATTCGGCAGTTGAAACCCAGCCGAGATGTTGCTGCGGTGAAGTGGCCTTCTTTGACGGAGTTTGTTGTCCTCGATACACTTCATATCCCGATCTTCCTCCTCGAGGACCTTCACAAGGCGGCGCGTGATGTTGACTTGTCTCGACTCCTCCCCTCGTCACTCAACACTCTCCGTGTAATCGATGCGGTCCAGTCTACATGTCCCAGTCTGTTTCTCTCCTTACTCAACTATATGAAGTCAGGCCCCACGCAAATTACTGAATTCATTGTGGCAACAACACACGTCGGTCCGGCGCGCGATGCAGTACGTACTATTATCAAGGCATGCAAGCAACAACCCAATTTGACCGCCGATGAGATCTCGCATCCGACTTTAAAGGTTGTTGCTAAGCTGGTGGCCGCGAGCAACGAGTGACAGATCCATTTTGAGTTCGATGGACCCCTGCTTTCACCGCTGGGTGACTGGTGGCAGTGTCACACAACAGAAGAGGAGGAATCGGGGGGGTTGGTCCTTGTGGTGGGCGTTGACGTTGAAGAGGTGCTTGTCCTGGAACAGCTTGACCAGGTACTTCAGGCGGGGACAGTTGCTGGCAAGGTACTACCCCATCTTGGCTTGCATGTCCGGGACCATGGCGCAGGGGTCTGCACTTATCTTCAAGAAGAACACCAAGAAGCCCAGATTGCAACAGCCAGCCACCTGCTTGGCCATGGCCCTGCTAAGACTACCCTTGCAGCCCATCTTTATAGCAAATTAGTGCAGATATAGCAAGAACACAAGAAATATTGCCTAGTACAGGAAACTTATATTAACCATGCTACTAGTCTTAGAAGCCTTGGGGTTTTTATTTAGATTATACTATCTCTGCAGCAGGTCATGAGGAGCAGGCTGCACGCCCGACGGCCGAGAGCAAGACGCTGCACAACGCGAACCCGTGGCTGCGCATGACCTGATGGGCACGATACCTGGCAGGCGTCCACTTCCAAGATCTGCTCGACGTCGTCACACCTCCCGACCCCGATGCGACCGACGCCCCCAATCAAGAGCCAGCCGATACCCTCAGTCAGGCCACGCAGCGCGTGTGGGACGCCATGGGGCAGCTGGCACGGCGCAGCCAGCGAACTGTTCAGCACTGTGGCAATGGCATTCGCATGACCGCGGCCAGCACAATACCCAACCAGATCCCATACCAGCCCCTGCGCGCGTATATGGACAAGGAGAGCATCCAGAAGCATGCCCGGCTGTGGCAGCAGATCCTGCTGTTTGTAATTCGGACCCAGACTGACTGGCCATGGCGGCAGAAGAAGCCCCGATATGTCATGACCGCCCGGCAGCAGAAGACCTGGCGACGGCTGTGGCAGCTGGCCAGCCTGCCAGCTGGTGACGGGACTGGCGACCGGGGTGATGTGACTGGCGAGCAGGCTGAGGTGGATGACGAACCAGTCGACGAACCACCAGCACCATGCTGGAGCCCCGATCCAATGGCACCAGACCTGGATCCCAGCCATATCAAGCTGTTTCTCATGACCCCACTGGAAACAGCATGCCTGGAGTTCTGCATTGAGCTGCTGAACCAGATAACCAAGGTCCATGAGTACAAGAGCCCGTTGGTGTGTGCTATGGCCGTCTTAGGCCGGGGAGACAAGGGCTGGCGCGACCCTGACAGTTACCCCATGATTATATCCCGGGTGCTGAAGATTGCCCGCTTTCTGGTGGTGCAGAAGGCGCTCTGGCTCGACCCCCAGCACCTGGAGATCATCCAGATATGGGTGGCGGCCAGCGAGCAGGGGGCCTGGACAGGCGAGGCTGCTGATCAGGAGCTGGGGTGGCTAATAGAGGACAAAGGATATGTGGATGGCCCAGAACCTAGCTTATCACCTCCCTGCAGCCCGCCATCCAGCAACAAGACTCTGTGATTGTCTGCGCCTCCAGGCAGGGCCATTGGCTAAATCCCTTGGTCACGGATACTGTTCCAGGCCGGGGTTAACTGGATGGTCCAGAAGTTCATGGTTTGTGGCTAGCATGGCCCAGTGGAGGTGCTGTTAGATTAGTACATGTTTGGGCTAAAGATTTATTACAATACCACTGCCCCTGGGCATGTGATGTGGATGGGACAGGAATAACTGCTATACAAAGAAATAGACTTTATAATAGGGCAGTTTCGGGGTTTTGTGCATGGGGTAGTCATGGCTGGCCAGGAGCTAATGGCAAGGCTGCTGTGCCAGCCAGACTGCCAGCAATAGCCTGCCATCCCTTGGGATTGCTTGTTTAACAATCCTACTAAAGGCAGCCCTGGCTGGAGCTTCCTGCAGGACCCTTGTACCCCATGGCCAGTAACAGGGCGCACCTGGCTCGTGGATTGGATTGCGAGTGAACCCGCCGTGGCACGGGCCTTCGCGACCCAGGGCGCTGTGAGCCTGACCAAGCTGCAAAAGTACTTCCAGCAAGTAGCATGGTTTAAGAAGAAGCTGGTAGTTGCTATATACCTGACTAGCAGCATGCCTGTATAGGTGCTAGAGCTGTTAAGCATCTAGCATATAAATACTAAGAATAACTAGCAGTGCAATATCTTTATTAAAAATAGGATAGTAGTGTTTGTAACAGCGTACTATAAGGGATTTTATACTAGTAATAATATCAAGATTATCTACTACTACCTGCCCAGGGAAGTAGGCAAGCTAGTAGTATGGTACCTGTAGCTAGTCCTGCCCTTTATATGCCAGCTAGCAGTAACCTGGCACTAGCTAGTTCCTGGAGCAGTGCTAGCACACTATAGCATGTATTTATAGGGACCTGATATTAGCACTGGCCAAGAGTGGTTAAGTAAGTGGCTGCACGAGGTGCTAAAATATAAAAGTAAAACTAGTATTAGAGCCCAGCATCTACTAAATATTACAAGCTATTAAAATATTACTATTAATATTAGCTATTAATTTCTCTGCCTATTAAGCATGTTTCTAAATAATATCCAGGCTAAACAGGAGCAGGAGATAGCAGCTTTGGAGTTTAATATAA
>VCRL01000260.1:0-10158 GCA_013306195.1 Aspergillus latus | reverse complement strand
GCCAGCCAGGCTGCCAGATACCCCCCAGGTCCCCCACACCCAGCCCATGCAGCGCCAGCGCTCCATCTGTCAGCAGGACCTGGTCAAGGTTCCCAGCACCCAGCACATGCAGTACAAGCATGCCGCCATCTGCCAGCAGGAGGCCACTGTGCAGGTAGGCATTAATCACAACTTCATGGAGCAGGAGGCACGGCAATAGCTGAACTAGTATTATATTTGCATGGTGGCTGGGCGCGACAGCAACCATGAGCTGTATTGCTGCCAGCACGCCAATAGTCAGGCTGCAAAGCAGTGGATAATCCAGGTGTGCAGCCAGGTTAATTACATTCTGTTCCAGTGCTGTTACCTATGTAGGATGCCACAGTTAATCTGTTTAGGGTGGCAGGCAGGGCAGCCATGTTCATGGCATGGCATGCTAATCCCTACTATTGCGGGGATGCTATATAGGCTGCAGGGGGTGGCCATCTGCAACACATGGCAGTGTTATCTGGCAGGGCGGATGGTCAAGGCCTGGGTGGTGTTCTGCCAGAAGCCCCAGTGCCGCGACATCTACCCCCATCCTGTAAATGTTCAGGAGGTCGTGTTGGTGGCAGCTTTCCTGGGGCAGGGTACAGCTAATGGGCAGGGCGTGGAGATCCAGGCCATATTCTGTTGGTTACAGCATATATACCAGGCAGTCAAGGCCGCATAGGAATGGTCTAGCATGTATATAGCCAGGTATAGGATAGCAGGCCATAATCAAATATAAGAGCTAGCTAGCACAGAGCCAGGCTGTTACAGTTCCTGCCCTGTTTCCTATAAGCATAGTCCATAGAATAAGCAGGATCTTGTGATTAGCTCAAGCTCTTCCTAGTTATGGTGGCTGGAATAAAGTTGCCAATCTATTGCCCCTAACTAAGCAGCTAGCTGATGCTTCTAAAGCTACATATTGCCCTGTTTAACAGTCTAAGTCTGTAGCCTACCTGTTTTATCTATTTAGTTACCCTGTTCTAAATAGGCCTGTACCTTAGTATCTGGTTGCTAATTACTTGTTATTAGCAAAGCTTCTTAGGTTAACAGGAATATGTTACTCTTCAGGCCTGGAGCATGGCAATATAAGGTACTTGAAAAGTATTATTATAGAAAGGGGTTCAAAGAAGGATGCAGTACAACCAGCAAGGCTGGTACTGCAGCAGGCAGCATATATATATAGTAGGGCTTGATTTTTTAGCATCTACTACTGTAACAGCTTGGTTTGGGCCATGCCATGCAAAATTGCCAAGCATAAAAATCCCACCAGGTTAAGGGAACTAATTGCCGGCAATACATATTAGATTAGTATTTAGACAAAACTATAAATAACTACACATATTTGCCATGTTAGATATTAGTCCGCGCAAGTTAGTATTTGCTGCATATAATCACAATTAGGCAGCTCAGGCAGCGGCGTTAACAGCTTAGTCAGGATAATTACTAAACAAAAACTGGAGTTAATCTGCTATATGTGGTAGGATGGTGTTAAGAAAGATAAGAATTATATATAAGGATTTTTAGTAATCAGGGCTAGAACAAGAAAAAAAGACAATAAGTTAAGTCTATACATAGCCATCATCCCCCAGTGTGTCCAGGATAATGGTGACTAATAAAGATAGGCACGGGCAGATAAAGGGTTGGTACTAATAAAAAAAAATAAAATATGATTTATACAGGGCCACTGCTTATCCCGGGTACCATGTTTAGGATAAGGCTAACTAATTAAATCCTATAACATAGCAACAGATCCAGAAGTTGTATACATGGAAAAAAGTTAAACTTGGTCTATACAGAGCCAGTTATCCCGGGTATAATACTCAGGATAGGTAAAGGCACAGGCACTGGTAGATCTAGACCTTATATAATTAAATTAAAGTTAAACATAGTCTCTACAACACCATTACTTATCCCGGGCATGGTGCCCAGGATAAGCCCAACTAATCAGGACTTGGAAAATAAGACAGATACAGACAGGGTACAAATAAAAGAATATTAAACATGTCTTGGATAAAGCCTGCAAGACAGGCAAATCCAGACCTTATATAAACAGAAAAATGTTAAACATGGCCTGTAAAAAGCTAATTAGAAATATATAAAGCCACAAAACCATGCAGACCTAATAGATTAATACCTTGTATAATTAAAATAAGGTTAAACATGGTCTGTACAGAGCCATTACTCATCCCAGGCACGGTGCCCAGAATAAGCTTGACTAATTAGGATCTGCAAGACAGAGACAGCTCCAGACCTTGTATATATAAAAGGATAGCCTGTAAAGAGCCAGTTATCCCTGGCAGGATACTCTAGATGCACCAAACTTTAAAACCTTGCTAATATAGACAGATCAACACCTTATATATACAGAAAAAAGTTAAAAGTATTTTTACAGAGCCACCCTTATCCCAGGCATGGTACCCAGGATAAGCCCGACCAATCAGGACCTGCAGAGACAAAAGGATGGATAAACAGGCATGGCAGAAATATATAAGAATCTTATTTACTATCAAGAGAAGTATAAAATCAGGTTAATTCCAAAACATTGCCTGTTAAGAGACAGTTAACCTGGGTATAATACTCAGGATACATAATACTGCATAAATAATAGCAAGTCCAAGCCTTATATAAACAGCAAGATAACAAAGGCAGTTTGTACAAAGCCACCCTTATCCCGGGCACCATGCCCGGAATAAGCCCGGCCAATCAAGACCCGCAGTAACAGAGATTAAGAAGGCAGAGGCAGAAACATACAAGAACTTTATTTACTATTAATAAAAGTACAGACCCAAGTCTATTTAATCTCCTGCTTAATTATTTATAAATATAATCTCCCCTCCTTCCTGTTTCCTCTATATCCCTCCAACTCTATTTCTTAAGCTTTATATTATTACTAAATAAACCAATATCTTGCATAAACAGTATATTCTTAATTCTAAACCCTGCTCCTGGTAAAATATTACTCTTCCTTTCTTGCTACTAACAGCTTTGTGTGCTTACATGCTTTTATACACTGTTTTAATACTATCTTGCTAATTCTAGTACTTTTAAGTAATATAGTAATACATACTTGCAATAATAATAACATGTAATTATGCTTTAAGCTTATTATATTAGATATCTGGCTAACAGCTCCTTTTACCTAGTTTTTTTATAACCAAAGCAACTTCCTGCATCTTGCCCTACTACTATTGCAATATAAAGACAAGCCATCTTTATCCTAACAAGCCCCTCTAGTAATATAAGCAAGCATTACATGGGAACCATGGGGAAAATAATAATTATAATAAGGACAACCATGTACCTAACAGGACAGATATTTGCCAGAGCATGACTACTAGCCTTAATACTAGGCTGGCTCCCAGTACTGTGCAAACCATGCTTGTAATACTGCAGTCTGCTGCTACTAGTTAAAGCCTAAATACTATAACTTTGCCCCCTGGCAGTATAATTAGCAGAACCCCTATTACAACTTTTGCAGACCTCCTGTATAAGATTTACTAATAATATTTGCAGCTCCTGCCTGCGCGGTTTCTGGACTTGTTTTTCAAGGCACAGGCCATTATGGGCATACTCTTTTATTAGCAGGCTAGACTGCTAATATAAATACTAGTAGAATTTAAGGCTATTAGGATGCAGATCACAGGGTTCAAAGAGTATATAAAATCTAACAAATATTAGGACCAGTTCCCCAAGTTTAAGACCACACACAATTATATTTATAGCAACCAGGCAGCCAGCAAGCAGGCCAGGCATAATATCCCTCTGGCATATCTAATATATGGCCGCGCTCTCTTGGCACTTTATAACTCCCAGGGGTGGGCCCGGAATCTTAAGACCCTTACTAACAAGTTCCCTAACAAGTTAAATAGGATTACTATGCTAAACCATGCAATCCTTAACCAGGTCTAGAAGGCCAGGGCCAGTCTATACAGCTATAAAGGCCAGAGGGCCATGATCTGCATCCTAACCTTGGACCTGGAAGCCGCGAAGAAATCCAACCCCAGCTCCCTAAGCCATCCTACTGCCAAGGAGATCATGCGCGAGCAGCTCTACATCCACCCAGCCTATAACACTCTAACCAGCATGCCCCCTACTAAGCTGTTCTTTGCAGAGATAGTTGGCACTGCCTCCCTGTTTCTTACCCTGCATGCTGGACATACTCTCCCCCTTCTTCTTGCCAGCATGCCTCTGGCCCCGCGGTCCTCTGCAGAGATTACTAGCAGTAGCTCCCTAATACTAGCTCTATGCTCCTAGCTCCTACTCCCCCCCTCTGCCAAACTATCAGGGAACCCAGGGTCCAGCTTGTTTATAATAATTAATGCCTCTGGCCTGACACAGGGGATAACCACGTTGCCAGTTATTATTCCAGGGCCAGGACCTGATAATAAAAAAACCCCTGCTAACCCTTGTCAAGCTAAGTATAAGACCAGGGCTAATAATTACCTGTCCCCCTAATCTAACAGCAGTTTATTAAATAATGCTGGGCACATAATAGCAACCCCAAGCCTGGAAGACAAGTAGTAGTTACTACCTAACCTGGATTACCTTATAACAGACAGGCTAAACAAGGGCACACTACTCTCTCCCAGTAACCTTGGCAGCCAGCAAGACTGGGGACTAACAGATAAGGAGCTTCTGGGTAAGACTCCTGCCTTCCTATCTGCCTGCTCTTGTAAGACTAGTAAACTACTAGCCCTGGAGCTGCTATCTGCTATTGCAGCCAAGGGCACAAAGCAGTGTCTACATGGCTGGGTTATAAAAAAAGAATATAAAGCCTGTGTGGATCTGCTCTAAAAGCTTGCTGGGCCCCTAAAAAGGGTACAAGAGGACCCCATGCTGCTCTGCCATAGCCACCTCTGCCTCCTTT
The DNA here is from genome assembly GCA_013306195.1 of Aspergillus latus. Classification (NCBI taxonomy): domain Eukaryota; kingdom Fungi; phylum Ascomycota; class Eurotiomycetes; order Eurotiales; family Aspergillaceae; genus Aspergillus; species Aspergillus latus. The sequence continues at coordinate 5,282 of VCRL01000260.1, read as the reverse complement.
ACCACGCAATTAGACTGGATCCTGCAGTTAGTAACTCCAAGCTAACAACCCACCTTGCTGTTATTATAAAAAACTGTCCAGATATTAACTGCTTTAATAAATTTGTTTATTATAACTCTTAATATAGCTAATGGCTGGAGCAGCCACTGTTTAAATATAATAAATACTATACCTTCTACTTCTAGTCTGCAGAGGTAATACTAACCATGCCTAATTATAACAAGTAGTAGGAGTTCCTAGTTAAAGATCTTTATATATATCTGGGGGATGGCCTTAATACCAATCCGCGCTCCCTCCTGGCCCGAGATAAATATATTAATGTCCTGTTCCAGAACCTATATTTTAATACTAAAAAAATGCAATGCCTGTTTAAGATAAAAACATGTATTATTAATTACTATACTATTACAGTTACCAGCCTGTGCTGGGCATGCTAGTTTAGCATTACACAACAGGCCAAGATGCATAATATTAGGAGATACTTTGTAAATATCCTCCTGCAACCTAACCACCCCTATAATTTAATTACCTACCTACAGCCATAATCAAAACCCCTACTAACTGTGATTACCAATCCTCCTACCAGTTATTCCATGTCCCCCTTGTAATTAGGCACCTATATCTGTGGCAGAACAGCATTACCAGCTTTATCCCCATGGTAGCCAAGACCACACAGGGCTGCAACCACTACCTGCATGGTATTGGCAGGCTCAAGGAGTTACTGGATGACTTCTATGTGGCATATTAGTAGTACATGGAAAGCAAGGGTAGCGCCCTGACCAAATACTTGGACCATAAGATTAATATAGATAGATTTGCCCTTTTGCATGCAGATGCCTATATAGTATACCTAATCCCCATGTCTGATACTTGCATGATCTACTTTATAAAGCCCTGGGTCCCCCAGGCCTACCAGGGCAACTATAAGAGGCTGGTAATTAAAACCACCCTGGTTATACCCTAAGATATTTTTCTAACTAATCCTGACTATTTCTTTTATATACCTAACAAGACCAGAGTAGATGGCAGGGCATACCTGGAGAAGGTCTAGGATACCTACAGGGATTATATAATATCTTGTAAGGGCCTGTGGGGCAGCTTGTACCTGCTTTGCGCGATCTTGGCCTGGCTACCCTGGTAAACTCTGTCAGGGATCAGTCCCCTTTTTAATACCCTGGTAGGGCTGCGCTGTTACAACATATTAGAGGTAATCTTAATAAAGAATATACTTTTCTTAACCAACCCCCAGCAAGCCCCTTAGTATTAGGCGCTTATTAATCAAGTGCGCCGCATAATCACGGAAGCAGCCAAGCTGGCCCTTAAGTCCTTTATCCAGGCAGAGGCAGCCCTCTTTCTTAGTAATAGCTATTAGAGCAACATGCCTGTACCAATCCCTGATAAAGAGTAGGTAACCTTTACCAACCAGAACATAATTAGCACCTTTAACCTCCTGGAGGTTGGCAATCTCTACCAGCAGGAACCTGACAACAGTTAGATCTCCTCTAATACCAAAACTAATTCTTCCCTGTCCAAGCTAGGGTCTGCCAGTAGCAGATCTTCCCCTGCTGCATAGTACAGCACCCAAAGGATTGCAAAAAAGGGTTCTGATCCAGGTACAGCCCAAAAAGTAGCAAAGCACGCAGGTCTGGTACTATAGAGTAAAGAATTAGCAAAAAAATGCAAGACAACCAACCCTGGTATACCTGTATAATAAGTTGTATTTATAGTTCTGACCATATATAAGCTTGGGAGTAGTCCTTGGAGCTTTGCCTATTTGTCTTTATATATTAAACTTAACAGAAAATGCCACCAACATTCTTGTTGTAATAAAGCCAAGTCTGATATATTATAAAACCCCCTAGAAGTTAACAGGCCCTGCAAACATAATAACCTACTACCTATTCTAAGTACTGTGCTTACAATAATTGGGGCAGGTATTATATATAATCCGGGACCCTGCATGTTGGTATCTACTATTAGTTAGCCTGGGCTGTGCTGTATCTACTTGCCAAGCATTTTTTTCCTGCCTTACCCTAATTTATTATTATTATTATAGTTGTTGTTGTTATTATTATTATTATTATGGTTATTATTATTATTATTGTTATTGTTATTGTTATTATTATTATTATTATTATTGTTGTTATTATTATTATTTTTATTCTTGTTATTGTTGTTCCTGCTATTGTTTTTATTGCCTAATCCATTATCTCTAGTAGACTTCTTGAGTTGGTCCAGGCACAGGGCTTGTTAATATATTTACCAGGTAATAGCTTGTGGTTTGTAGTGCAGATGTTGCCATGTCAAGTTTAGTACTCTAATAGGTCTGTCCCTAATTAGTAGGAGTTCTATGCAGACAGGGCTTGCTGGCAGGCTAATATACTATTTAGGCAGGGTGCAGCATTTTTAGATACAGGGCCAGGTAAAAAGCAAAACTCTAAAATAGCTAGTAGGTTACCATAACAAAGAATATATATTGTTGGGCCAAAGAGGTATATAAGCTTGTATAGATGTTTATATATTATTGTCAGGGTTTTAATTACTATAGTTTATAGCCAAGCCAGCACCAGCTAGAGTTTATAAAAGCCAGATCAGACCAGGCACAGCACCAGTCAAGAATATGGTTAGGGCCCAGACCAGAGTCAAGCCAGCACACAGCCAAAGCCAGGCCAGCCAGGGCCAGTAAACAATAAAACCAGCCCAGCCAAGCTTGTAAATACATAGCCCGTCCAATACAAAGCTATTTAGAACTATAAGAGCCCTAGCAGGACTGGGCCTGGCAGAGGGTAGATAGTATGTCATATTAAACTGGCATAAAGCTGGTGGGGAGCTGGTGTTAAGCTGGTAATAGTAGGCAGGAAGCCAGGGCAGAGGTTACTAGATATTAGTATATCCAGCTAATCCAGGACCAATTAACTAGTTGGTATACCAGGTTTATAAAGCAAGTATAAAGACACAGTGCCAGATATATATATCATGCTTAAGGTAGAACTTGGGTATTAAGCAGGTAACCAGGGCAATAGTTTATTATATTAATGGCAGACCAGGGCCAGCCAGAGGCCAATATAATAAATTGCATGCAGCAACAGGATATATATACCAGCTATATATAAAGCCATCAAGAAATATATATATATATATTGTCAAGGTGCGGGCTCAGGAATATATTCAGAACAGGGTAACGGAGTAGATACAACAGACAGGCTACGGAGTCAGGCTATCAACAGGTACACAGACGAGACAGGACGTAGCTCGAGGTTCCGATTTGGGTCGAAGCCGAAGCTCGAGAAGTCTCAGCGGTCTGGGCGGTCAACGGCGGCAGAATAAGCTCATTCCGGGCACCGTGCCCGGGATAAGGCTCCTGCAATATAGCTTATTATAAGCACAGTGCTTAGGAACCGGGCAGGCACCGTGACAGTACTCCCCTCCTCCAGGGCCGAGCTCCGTCGAGGCCTGGCAGGCGTCATGTGTTGCTTAGGTATTCTGCCTGGCTTGTCGGCTCAGCCAGGGCTTATGCGGGTATCGGCAATAGAAGTCTCGTACGGCCTGCTGGGCATGTGTCAAGTACTTGGCAGGCTCCTCTGTGGGATTATCATATCCAACCCATTTGACGACATATTTCAGACAAGGGTCTCCCCGGCCTCGCCGATCCCAGCAAGAGTCCAAGATGCGCTCAACCTCCCACTCTTCACGGCCTTCAACTTTGATAGGTGGTGGGGGTTTGGCCCTCTGGCGGGGCACAGGGTTATTGGCGGCCGGGCGGAGCAGGCTTACATTGAAAACCAGGTATATTTACATGCTGGCTGGCAGATCAAGCTTGTAAGCATGTGCGCTGACCATTCTTTTAATGGTAAACAGTCCTAGAAACCTCTAATCAAGTTTCTTACTTGGGCGGAGCATGCAGATGTTGCGGGTGTCTAGCCATATACATTGGCCAACCTTGTATTGCCGTGCAGGTTAGCAGGTCTTATTTAATTACTTTTTATACTGGGCTTGGACGGAGGTTACCTGGGAGCAGACATAATCAGATATGGCTTGCATCTTCTGGGCAAATTACTTGGCATCCTGGCTGGCTGGCTAATTAGGGACAGGAACAGGTTCAAACCCCATTTATGGGTGAAAACCATAGTTAGCAAAGAATGGTGATGTCTTGATGGCCTTGGAATAAGTAGCATTCAGGGCAAATTTGGCTAGTAGTAACCAGGTATACCAGTCATCTTATAGGTAGGTAACATAAGCTTGCAGATATTGTTCTAGCATTGCATTTATCTGTTTAGTCTGGCCATTAGTTTCGGGGTGGAAGGCGGTTAATAACAGGCTCTGAATATCCAAGTATTTGTTTAGGTGTTTCCAGAACTTGGCAACAAACTAGGGCCCCCGGTCAGAGGTAATTGTCCGGGGGAGGCCGTGAAGTTTCTATACATGCTGTGTATAGAGGTGAGCAACTCCTTTAGCATTTATTGTAGCTTGGCAGGTAATTAGATGTCTTATTTTGGTTAAGCAGTCTACAATGACCAGGATGGAATCAAAGCCTTGGCTGGTAGGCAGGTGGGTAATAAAGTCCATGGAGATATCCTGCCAGGCGTGTTTGGGGACAGGCAGGGGCTGTAATATCCCCTGCCAGGCCTTGCGAGAGGGCGTGATTCTTTGACAGGTATAACAGTTTTTAGTCTATTAACTCACATATTGGTACATATTCGGCCAGTAATATTCTCGGGCTAGGAGTTCATACATGCGTGCCCTCCCAGGATGTCCAGATGTTGGTTTATTATAGGCTAAGCAGGTTAGTTTTGCCTTTAAGTTATTGTTGTCAGGAATATATAGGTGGTTTTGGTAAAACAGGAGGCCTCCCTTCCTCTCACAGTCTGCTAGCGTGATATCTGGGTGTCAGGCCTGTCTGGTAGCTAGTGCTTTCAAGATTAACTGTACAACAGGGTCAGCTTTGTATGCCGTATATGTTAAATCCCGGATCTCTGGTGGCAGCTGTAGCTCTTCTTTATTATTAAAGGATACTGATTATCTTGTCCTGATTGGCGCAATCAGAGATGGGTGTTGGGTATTCCTAGCTCTGGCTGGCTTTGTGTGTTTGGCTGGCTCTGTGGATCTTACAGGCTCAGCAGGTTCAGCAGGTTCAGCAGGTTCAGCAGGTTCAGCAGGTTCAGCAGGTTCAGCAGGTTTAGCAGGTTTAGCAGGTTTAGCAGGTTCAGCAGGTTCAGCAGGTTCAGCAGGTTCAGCAGGTTCAGCAGGTTCAGCAGGTTCAGCAGGTTCAGCAGGTTCAGCAG
>VCRL01000259.1:3186-24914 GCA_013306195.1 Aspergillus latus | reverse complement strand
ACCTTTAAGACACTTTGGACCGATGGCCCTTGCTGATTGGAAAGAAAGTTGGTCATTGCATAGAATGGCGCAAGAAGTTCGCGTAGATAGTTGAGTTGGCGCCATTCACGGGAGCTCAAGCGAAAATGCTGGATACCACGGGTGGATTCATCGGTCAAATAGGATTGGACAGAGGTCCGAAGTCGTAGCGCCCGACGAATCATAAGGAATGTAGAATTCCAGCGAGTTCGACAATCTAGTTGTAATAGGACAGGAACTTGATCACGGCGGGTACGTGATTGTATCTTTTGGAAATCTTCCAGTCGTTGGGGACTCGCTCTAATGTACCGAATAATCTTGCGAAGCTAATCTACCTTAGTTAGAATATATGACCGGGAAAAGGTGCCTAACCTTTTCTAATGTTAATGGTAACTCCTGCTTGGCAGCAAGATGTGAATCAACCTCTGCATCCCATATAATCTCTGTATCATCATTATGTGCGTTGACCCTAATCTGCTGTAGCAGACTCTGGACTGTGAGCTGAATAACATGAGCAAGACAAGGAATGTGAGTAGGAATAGAGCAAAGTTCTTGAATCCCAGGATCAAGGAGACGCGAGGATACATGACTTGAGTTTTCGATCCCCTGGCGGAGGTTCTTGGATAAGTTATCCATAAGTGTTGTATTATTACTTGCATTATCAGTTGTGATAGCAAGTACTCGACGGTCAAGCTTTGCATCTTCTAGGACACCCAACACACAGTTAGCCAGCTTGATACCGGAATGGGAGCCAGAAATTGGCTCAAATCCCAGTAGAACCTCTTTTGACTCGAAATTGGTATTAATGTAATATCCGGTCACAGCAAGGAAAGCTTTCCGCTGAGGGCTTGTCCAACAATCCAGAGCAAGTGATACTTTAGAATCTGCTGGAATTCTTGATAGCTCTTCGGCATGGCGTAGTTGACTAAGCTCAAGAATGCGATCTCGAACCTTCTGACGAGTAGGAATTGATATTGTCGAGGAGCGTGCGGCCTGCTGAATCATACGAGTGAAATGAACATGACTAACAATGTTGAATGGGAGCCGACAGGCAACAATAAACATCCCGATTTGATCACATAGTTTCTCGGCGGAATACTCATTGGTATCCTGAATTATCAGCAGAATTCCAACTAAGTTAGATTCAGGTCCATACCTGGCAAAAGGCCTTTCAAATGTTTGTATTTGCTGGAGTTTGACCCGAGGTTCCAGTGCACTTTCCGTGTTTTCGGTGATTTGTGAGAGCGCTGGTACCAGTACTCTTAATTGATGGGTGTGCAAGAAGCTCATAGCAAGTGGTGCACTGGACTTTGGGCTTGCCCAATAGATAAGTTGCAACATCCCTAAAGAATTTCCAGACCTTGGCAGATCGATTAGAGGTCCAGCTAAATGGTTTAGGCTGGCTTGAGAGAAAGGCACTATTTGTTGTTTCTTTCCACCATATTAAGAATGCAGGGTCATCACTGTATCGAATAATCTGAATGCCAGCTTTGGCATACACAATGCGGAGACCATCTGGAGCACTATTATTGGGCGAGTATGAAGAGTGGGAGGCTGGAAGACTAGAGAATGGGGAAGAATATGAAGTATCACGAAGTACCAGAGGTGAAGAAGGAACTGGATCAGAGAAAAGTGATAAGCTATCATCAAACTGGGACATTGTGGTAAGTATAATATAGCTTGGTTTATGATAAAGTAGAGACAGCAGATTGTAGTTCCTTCATATTTAAATATCTAATTATCCTTCTTGAAAGAAAGTCGTGTGCACAGGGGGAGAGGGAGAAAAGCTCCTCAAGACCTAGATATGGAGGGTAATTTGATTTTGGAACCTGTATACCACACCTACACCAACACCTACTATAAAGAAAGTTCTTGCCCAATGGCTATGAATGTTGAAGGGTCCCAGGGATAGACCCTTCAGGGCGCCGCCCTTGAAGGGGTTAGCTGTTCAAAGGGTTGACCGCGTCTCGAGTTCCTAGGCTAGCATATTACTAGGATGGGAATAGATTATACATGATTAATAATACATAGCCTGTATGATTGATTCCAAACACCTAACTAGGCTGGTATGCTGGCTTTCAAGCCTTTAGGTGTTAATATGTAGATATCCTGACTTGTTACAGTACTTGGGTGAAATCATGACTTTATAAGATAGTAACAATATTATTGTTGGATGTTCTAAAGGTTATACTTGCAAAGATAGCCAGCATGTTGTATAATCATGTATATATAGTAGGGGCCATGGGGTGTACTGGGTCTGACTATATATTTCTAATAGTATATATCAAGTACTTTATATATATATCCACTATATACTGCAATCGAGCGCAACAACAATATGATCATGGCACAGAAACTAGCACCTTGATAATCTAACCAAGTTAGATATACTATCTAGGTAGACTCATGTTATCTTCTTGATAACAGCTGAGAGTAATAAATAATTTTAATACAATAGGCTTCATTCACTACATCCTACGTGATCTATGCGGCTCCTTCAATGACGGGAAATCACGTGATCACGTGACAGTAATTGTCTACCACGTATGATTGGCTGCCTATTCATTGCTATTCACTAACACCAGGATTGATTGAGAACAATAGCATCACAATAGTTGAAACTTAGCCTTTGTTCGACTTGTTCCGGGTCTTGATTCAGGGTTGGTTAGGTTTCGCTTGCCTAGTGCATTGTCAAAGTTATAAATACAAGCAAGCCTGCCCCCGGGCGGCATTCAAACATAACTTCCTAAATATTCTGTTTGTGAATCAATGTAATAATCATCAACCTGGTTAGATTTTGAGCACACAACTACATTGAAATCTGAGTATTGCCTTCCTGTACTTGTAGCAGGTCTCGGCACCTGTGGTCTTTCAAGCCTGGTATGTGTTTAATCCCCCTTTAGTAATCTATATTCTGCTAACCAACTTGGTTAGAATTCTGGAATAATAGCAGGCAGACATGGGAATGGCAGCAATAAAGCAGCTGGCACGAAAGTCAAAGTATCTGCGGAGAATGATAAGACTAAGGAGAAGGTAAGGGGAAGGAAGGGGGAGAATATGTCTGGATCCGAGGATGACATTCTAATAGAGCGTGATGACCCCTTCCCGCGAACCTGGGCGGATGCTCAACTTGGTGTGGTTATTATTGATGTTCATCTCTTGGATCCAAAATGGAGCGACGAGATCATCAATTGTGAACTTGATAAGGTATGGTTTCTCAAATCTAGCTTGGTTAGATTTCGTGGCTAACAGTAACTAGGGTCATGTGGCTTCTCTAAAAGAAGAGTTCAGAAATGGAATTCGTCGTACTGAGCCTGAGAATTTCATGCGCGCCTCTGTGTCACAGGAAGAATGGAATAAGCTCCTGGAAGCTGTTGTTACTGGCATATCTACTAGTACAATTCCATGTCCTGTTTTGCTGCAAGATGTGCCATCAGTTGAGAATCTGAGTCGGCTTGCAAAGGATACTTTAATAATATTGACCTGTGCAACTCCCAATCATGCTCTGCTTGTCCCACAAAATGCTATTGATTGGAAACTATGTCTCAAGGCTGGCCAGCATCGTCAGGCTGCACTTTTTGCGCTCAATAAGGAACAGGATACCCTCTCCAAAACTGATAAGGGTCGTAAAGCAGGAATCAAACAATCCACCTCCGAGGTATGTTGAAGATTTATCTTTATTAATATTTGTTCTGACAATTACAGGATTACCTTTGGCCTGTATCTCTATATCTTCGGGACAAGCTAGACGCTGAGTCATTGACTGCACTTCGGGCCAACCGTGATAAAGTCTCAAAGTCTGATACAAATAGAGACCTTCTTGTTCGTGTGCTATATTTGCTGGAACGAAAGTCCATGGCCGACCGTGCTACGCTCCTGAAAGGTCAAAAGAAGATGAAGGTCTGGCTCGTGCAAGCTCATGGAGCTAGTGGCAGCAATACAGCACGCTTGCTCAATATTTTACAAAGTAATCTTTGTGCTGGAATTGCTCAGTACTGTTGAACAAGATATGGCGCAAGTCATTTTACAGTCACCTGGGGCTCAAATGTCGTGCTGGGTAGTCTTGACTTTGTAAGTTGTTTATATTGCTAAAGACTAAATCTAACTTAGCTAGATTTGGGATGAACTCCTACACAGCTTTGTTAACAACTCCAAAGCAGTGTTTGGCAAATGTTAGCAAGTAGTACCATCAAGTGATCTTGAGCAGATAATGCTTATCCCCAAAAATGATATAAGAAATCTTATCCTCTTATTCTTTCCCACCCCAGCTGACTATGAGAATGGAGTTCTTACAGGTAAAAGCCTACATATCCATGCCTCAATTGCTGCTTCGGTTACTGCACAATCATGGCCAGAAATGCCCCCTTTTGTCTACAAAAACAATCACTATAATCGCCGTCGCCCGGGCTTCCTTGATAACCTGTCCAATTCTGAATACACCCAAGCATTTCTCTACATTGCCACCAAGCAGCCTACCTTTGACTCATGGAAGAGATGGGGCATGTTGCAGAATAATATGACTATTATAACTGGTATTATCAGTCACCTGCTGGTGTGGTTTGATACTAACTGGACTTTTCCTGAGAAGGCTGCCAAAGAGCGCCAGAGTTTCCAATAGGATACTATAGTCCGAGACGTCATCCTTCGCCAATCTACGCTAGTAGAGGGCGGCAAACGTGGGTTTGATGAAAATGCTGATGACCTTGAAGTTGCTTGTTCCTTGATCTGGAAGATATGGGATGCAGTAGACTCGGACAAGATCTGGAAGGATGCTGTGGTCTGCAAGGAGGTAGGGAATCTGTTTGCATATAAACTTCTTCACTTTACTGATTGCTTTAGGTTCTGGATGGAACTTCTAAGGCCTTCGGACCGAAAGCAACTCCTTCGTTGTTTGAAGATTATCAAGATCGCTTCAATTACACACACTGGTCAGATATACTGTTTGAGGCTGTCAAACGAGCAGGGCCAGCTCTTGATGGCAATATGGCAGTATATAACAACAAGGCAGAAGGAGTAAGTATACTCTTACCAAGCAAAATTTACAGCATATTCACAGTATACTGCAGGGTGAGAGAGGTAGAGCATGGAATTCCTTTGGCCATCTAGCCACAAAGATCAATTGGAAAGAAAACCGTGATATTAAATCACATAGACTTCTTCATACACAGGATTCGAAGGATGTTTTCACCGAAGAGTTCTCAATCATGGGTGCTATTGTGATGTATCGCCGACTTAAAGCTGCTATGGTGCTCATGCTGAAACAAGGATTTCCTAATCCCCGGTCAAAAGGAGGAAGGGCCGACACGAAGTCCCTGATCATTAATAAGGTTTGTTGTCGACCTTTGCCAAAATCTAACTTAGTTGGATTATTGTTGGTGTCGACTAACAAATCTACAGGCTGAATGGGACAACTCAATGGTTCTTATGCAGAAGTACACGGATATCTTGATTGGAGCGGGATGGTTCCCCGTGCTTGATGATATCAATGAAGATCTGCTACAGTATACAGTTGCAAAGCAACAGATTCCTGCCGACTGCCCTACTCCTGCCAGACTGTTTGGTTTCAAGAAGAGCATACCTCTTGGATATAAGGAAACAGTCACAGAGCAGGTCAGAAAGTTCCGTGATAAAATAATTGCGCCCCAGGAGGCAACACCAGAGGAGTTCGAGGACAAACCCACCAATAAGGGGGAAGAGGATTCTCACTGTCAGAAAAACGCGCCTAAGGAGATCACTGAGGGCCAGGGTCTGGAAGGTGACGCTGTAATCGCGGCTGATGACGAAGGTAGTAGTAGGAATGAGGTCTACGACAAGAACAATGTCACTGGTAAACACAAGCATACACTGGAAGAGCAGGCCTATGGAAAGAAGGGGGAAAAACGCTTCAAGAAGAAAAACTAACTAACTTGGTTCACACTGTCTTCTTAAATTTACATGTACATTATATCCATAGTCTATAATCTTAGTTTTTATAATCCTAGTTGTGCACCCTCTTTTGGTCTGAAATAATAAATTCATGATATTTACAGAACAAGATTACCTACTCTATCTCCCTGTCGAGATCTCAATGCTAGTACAATCTAACCAAGTTAGATTTTTTATGCTCTGGGCTATGGGGTTTTTGGGTAGGTTATAGCCCCACTGACCCAATCTAACCATATATGGTTAGCGTTATGCTTGGCGGGGTTTATGGGGTTTTTGGTTTGGATTGTAGTTTTTTCGATAACCCATGGGCGGGTTGCTTATTTACTGATCCGCTCCAAAAACCCGCCGGGCGGATCAGGGTATGCTGAAAACCCGACCCAACCCGTGGTTTAACAAGTCTATGGAAGACTATCTGGTAGTACATTCTCAGCATCAAAGAGAGAGTCTGAATAGAAAGAGGTATATGATTGAGACATTATAAAGTTTGCCAGTAGAAAAGCATCTCTATCAGGGGTAACAAAAAGACCAAGGGAGGCTATGGAGAGATAGACTTACAAGTATTTTCTCTGATCAGGCCTTCATGGTAGCAGACAACACGAATTTGACATGCTTAGGAGGTATATTAGATGCCGATTGGCCATATGAGTAAGCCAGCGCGGGGATGGCGAGGTTAACTGCGGGGATGGCGAGGTTAACTGCGGGGATGGCGAGGTTAACTGCGGGGACGGCGAGGTTAACCACGGTTAATCTTACCATAGCCGCATGAAAGCCGCAGCAGGACCTCACTTGATTGCTATTGTGGTGCCTGACCTGATTACCCTGAGCACTGTACTATACTTAGGATAAGCTGGCACATAGGGCCAGCTAGACTTGTTAAACCACGGGTCGGGGCGGGTTTTCAGGCCTACCTGATCCGCCCACGCGGGTTTTGGGGTGGGTTACCTTCACAGTAAACCGCCCATGGATTTAGCAAATAATTCTAACCCAACCCAAATAACCCAAAATAACCCAATTATGTATATCATTACTTTAATAGGCAGTGATCTACATAGCTAAATAAAATACTATATTTAAATACAGTATTATAAACTATCTAAGTAAGCAAATGTAATCTAAATACAGTAATATACCTATTCAGATATCTTAGCAACCCAGCGGGTTGCTCCGCCGGGCTTTGGGGCAGCCATAAATATCCAAAACCCAATGGATTATTAGAAGCTCGAACCCAACCCAGGTCTTGGCGGGTTGGGGCGGGTTGGGGCGGGTTTCGCGGGTTGGGTTTAACAAGTCTAGGGCCAGCCAAAGCCTCATCCTGGGCACGGTGCCTGGAATGAGCCTTGGTTCTGCCACTCCTGACCGCCGAGTAGCAGAGACTTCTCGAGTACCCTTTAAGAATCTCAGCATTTTTGAATGCATGTTACTCAAAATAAATATATAGATCACTATTAAAATTACTAGCTCTTCTAGATGCTCTAATACTACTATATAGTACTATGCTGTTTATATTAGCTTAATCAACAATTTAAGTGGCTATAGCCTTACCTGAAATATACCAGCAGAAAATGGAGGCAAAGTATATATATAAAATATATATTTGATTTGTTCAATATCCTGTGTTTTAAGAACATGGTTATATTTAGTAAATACACTTCAAAGATAGCATATATCTATTTTAATAGAGACTCCTTTTTATATTTCATTCTAATTTCCTATATTTACAGTGCAATTGTCTTCAAATAAGATGTCTGTATTGGAAAAACTCGAACGCGTGTTTAAAACGGACGGTAATAAGCATTTGTAAGCTTCATAACTACCATGCAGGGCGCTCAAAACTGATAATTAAGCGAGAGTTATGCTAGTGCGGCCACAGTGAGGTTAACCGCGGTGAAACCGCGGTTAACCTCGAATTTGCGGTGATGGTGATGGTTATCAAATCTCATGACCATAACCGCAATTGCGGTGATGGTTATCGATCTCATAGCCGCGGTTGCGGTTATGCCGCAGCCTACTTGTAAAGGGTGTGGGGGGCGCTAGAGCGGTATCTGTGACACAATTGTGATTTAGGGCACTAGACCCTGGTGGGTTTTACTACTGTTAGACTGCTCTCAGGAACCCTCAGCCGCAAATAACTCCTTAGGGCAGCCTTGCACGGCAATCCGGCATCTTCCATTGCCACCAAGCTCTTAGCGTTAGACGAGGGCAGGCATCCATCAAAATAGTACCATCACTTGGCGTCCAGTTATGCGACGATGTTACTCAAGTACCTACTCAAGACGCCACTTTCGAATAGCCGATTTCAAAGTCAAATAAAGATGCAAATAGATCATGAGCATGACAAGTTGGACATGACTGCAGGCTACCAGAGGACAGACATATAAGCCACAGCGGAAGAACGAACTCGATTTTCCGGACACATTTATGCCTTCATTACTCTATCACAATGCCTTCTCTCAAGTCTGCCGTTGTCCTGAGCCTCCTTCCCGAATCGCTCACTGCTCGCAGCAACTCTCTCGTCCAACGTGGCGTGGACTGCTCTTCTCTATCGCAGCAAGCTCGGGTGACAACTGTGAATCCTTTGCGGCGTCATGGGGTATCTCTGTTTAATCCCCACCTAAGTCTCCCGGTCCCGTGCCGGGATTGGTTTATACATACGTGCCTCCCCTGCCGATGCGGCCTTATCCGTCCCTGACTTCGTCCGGCGCATCATAACGGCTTGCCAACACCTGTGCTCTCGTCATAATTGGTGGGTGCAGTCGTCCGGGCGGTCATCAAACGGTTCTGCTGGGACTGAGTACGGATCCTGCATTGGTCTTCGATGCAGAAACCAGTTGTGCGAACTGTAAAAAACACTCCTGCTTCATGCGGAAAGTTTGCATGATATACCGTCATACAGAGGTCCCCGCGTAGTGCTGCCTATAGAAAAGAATATTAGCTCGCGACAATCAGTTATCCAGCTGGTTTGGTGGATGTTCGCACCCACAAACGGATCCTCGGCTTGTTCGAGCTCGTGTGGGTGCTGAAAATTGTCCCGAGTTTGTGACAAATGCGAGTTTTGTTTCAGGTCCAATGCTTGGCTATACCTTCTCAAGCGACATTCCATTTACATCCAGGTGCAGAACGAAATGCGCCTTGGAGCGGGCGATCTTTAGCAGGAAGGAGAGGATTGCTTCTCTGTTAGTACGCGGGAGTAGTTGCCCAAAAAGGACACTCGCCCTGGCTTAAAGCGCGGACGGAACAGGCTAATGGTTGCTTTACGAGATTCTTGTTGGCACATGGCACGCATCTACCTTGATTGCTTAGATTACCAGGATGCCCAACCTGTCATCTACCTGCAGGATGACCGTATAGTTCCGCCCCTTCTCCGAGGAGTCAATGCCGGCCATGGCCACCTGGTCGACTGCTGATGGACTACGGTGCCGAAGTAAGTGTCCGCTAAGAGGTGTTTGTGGAGAGCCGGTCTAGACGAAGATGGTCTGTGTCTCAGCTAGCGACAGACTTGAGAAACCAGGAGGTTATATCTTTCCTTCTTGAACACAGAGCAGAGGAGGTTACATCGTACGCAGTTAGGGTGATGAAGATGGTCCTCGAGAAATTCAATTCCCGTGAAGGACAACAGAAGAAAAGGAAGCGATTTAGAAGACATATGAGGTTGGCAACATGCCTAAGCTCTATTCAGCAGCCTGCAGCAGAGTCACATTAGCATCATGTATTGCTATCCTAAGTCCTAGTTTAATGCAATCAGTCGTATTTCCTACTACCAGTACTGAGACACTCTCAAATCACACAACCGTCCATCCCGTTAGTGCCCAGTATATAACCAATTTTCCGCTTTGGGTGCTCTGAAACCCTAAGCAGTAATGGAAAAGTTCAAGATATAAAGCGCTTCTTAGGGATGTGAGGGTAGCAATGTTTACACTTGCACACCTGGGTAGACTAGTTGCGGAGATCAGGGCATTCATATCCGAGTTTCTTACCTTGGCCTGATGGGCCTGTTTAGCAGAGACTGAGGGGGACCCTGGGATCTTGGAATTAAGGGGTGGAGTCTGGCTGTTTCTGGGCAAACCCCTACGACTAGTTTTAGTAGTGGTTTAACGATTTACCCATCGCAGTGTCTGCCGCAGGATAGCATGTTGGACTGCTATCGGGACAGAGGTAAGGCATATTTGTTGACAAGGCTGAGCAGTACGATATAAGAAGCAAAGAGGGCGCTTCCAGATTGCCAATTTGGCTGGTCACTTAAGGGCTGGAGGTTAAGACGCGTTGATTGACAGTGTGTCAGTAGGCATAACACTGAATTTGTTGATCTGTGCATAGTCAAATGCTTGTTCTGCTTGCCAGACACCGAGTGGATAGATTGGTGCAGGGTAATGTCGACACTTCACATCCACAGTTGCTGCTGCTGCGATGGCTTTACACGATCACGCATAAACCCACGAGCAGCCATCTTCCTGAATGCATAGCCACAAAGTAGGTTTGATCGAGCCAAAGTTCACCTCCGAATAGTTAAGTCGGTAGTGGCGATCTGATGCTCCCTTTCGTCCTCCTCCCATCCCCTTAATTGAACATATACCTTGCTCCATTAGGCCAGAGTGTGGTAGATCCTTGAGGAGAGACTAGGCGATTGATCCTATCATCTACACTACAGGAACCCTAGCGCAGACCCCTCATTTCTTCTTCATAAGCGACGTGCATTGATTTGACAGCGGTCCTATTTTTGCTTCTTACAGCCTTGTTATCTCGTCCGGTTGCATTTAAATGCTACAATCGCTCAGCCTTGTCAGGCGCCACCATCTTCTGTATTTCCTTATGTTCAAGATTTCTTGGTGATTCTTCCTAAAATTCTTCTTCAGGCTGTATCAGTTCAGATACAGCCATCGACCGCAATGTCGTCCCCAATACTAGTTGGAGTTTTCTTTAACTTCCTTGCTCTGCCCAGAATAAGACGCTGACAAACAACCCCCTCCAGCACAGACTTGGATTCGCAAGAGATCCCTAATGCTTGCTATGAAACCTGCAGTACGTCCACCGCTCGCTTCTATTTCCGCCCCTTCAAGTACAAGACCAGACCATAAGAGGTCTGGAGCTCTCCAGCCCATCAGACTAATAAAACCCAAACAACGTTAAAACCACTTCTTGTATAGATGGCGCCTTCCTAGAGGCGGTTAGAAGAGGCAAGATGGCCACAATCTGTGCCGACGGTTCCACTTTTTCAGACCTGGTCGATCAATGCAGGCAATGTATCGAGCTCTTCGTCAACTCGCCTTCCTCGAACTCCACCGCCAGCGCATCATCTGGCAGCACCACTGCTGAACTCAATGAGTTCATCGCGTATTGCGACGAACAGGGCGGAGACAGCGGCAACAGCAATGACACACTCGTGAAGGAGATTGACTCGCTGCTTGCCTCGTACTCATCCCTCTCGTCTAGTCAGTCTCAGTTGCAGGCTTCTTTGTCGTCGTTGGGTTATACGGGTGATTTTCCAGAATCGACCAGTGTGACCGCGACAGATGATGTGACTGCAAGTAGTACGAGTACGCTTGGGCCGACCGCCACTGCAGGGGGCGGGGATCGGAATTTTTCTAGCGAGGGCCACAATGGGGCGGGCACAGAAGATCTAGCCTCCTCCGACACATCGGATATCAATATCATTGCTCCTGCAGTGATCGTACCGGTTGTTGCACTCCTTGTAGGATCCGTGCTAGCGTGGGCTTTAATACGTCGGCGGAGAAAAAGACGAGGCACGGAAGAGATCGGTGCGGCAGGTGATAGCTTTGATGATAAGGCTCAGCTTCATGCCGATGAATTCAGGCCGGAGCTTGATGGCTTGGCTATTGCAAAGAAAAAATCGGTGAACATGAATGAAGATCAAGCGGAACTGCCTGCAAGGGAACCTATTGGGACTGAGTTGAATGGGCTGGGAAGGAGTGAGTTGGATGGAGAGGCAAGGGAATTTCCACTGGCTACTGAAGTTGGGTAGACTAGTGGGTTTACGTAGGTGTCTATATACTACAACCACGGTAACCTATTCAGTCCCCAGCAACCTGGGAATGTACAACCATGACCGGCTGGGCGCTTCAATTCGGTTCTTCATCATAACCAAAAAGCCCAAGGAATGTATAGGTTCATGGGATAACGTACTGCCCCTTATCACAGCGGCGTTTTGGTCATGATGCTACAACATTAATATGCTGACAGTGCATCGTTAATGGTTTCAATCCGTCAAGCATGCTCACCGGCCAGGTGTGTTTATATAATACTATTGGCTCAATTTATATACAGGAGCAGCGAGATCCGTCGTCTGGACAATTACACAGAATTGGTGCTAGTGGTAATGGCGAATTATACTCTGACTCCTTGGCGATGCGGTATGCAGGATACCACTAAATCTTTATAGGTGCTCATGCACAGTTGTCCATAGTAACTTATTGATTTCTGAACTTCTCTGCTACCACTGGTTGTCAGTATGCCTGGTTATTTCAGCGGCCCGTGGCGTGCGGCTGAAACGTTTGATGCCTCTGTCGAGCCTATGAAACTTGTTATAACCGCGGATTGGATCGGGTTTCCCATCTCCTTTGGTCGCTCACTGGATTTGGGCTGGCCACAAGCCATAAGCCATCATAAATCCCAAATCTGGGACGTTTAAATTTGCCTGGTTTGATTTCAAAAGTCATGGAAACCTTAGTACTCCCATCCAGCAGCCAAGGAGACCTATTTATGGCCTGCCTAGCACCCTAACCTTGAGCCATATCCTCCCCTGCATTCATGACATGCCTAGCAACCCTATCCTTCTAGGCTGTGATCTGGCTAATATCTCTGATTTCACAATTACAACCTCCTTAGCAACCTTCATTGCAGGGCTCTCCACAGCCGCTATAAATGTACATCATAGACAGCAGGTTGATGGGTTTACTAACCGCATTAATCATCTTAACTTGTTACTAATAGAATAGGTTTAGTCCAGGAGGTAGGTTTCAGGACAGACAAATCCGCAGCGTAACTTAATAGAACTTAGCGCCCGCACGGTTTTGGATTCTGATTAGTGAATGACGGTGGGGTACAAGCTTGTTGGTACTTTATCACGGTCTAGTGCTGGCACGGCGCCTATGTTAGTCCTTGCACAGCTCTGCCGGTTATTACTTAAACAGTCCTCGACCCCAGCAGCGAAGAATCCACCTTAGCCTATCTACTCCAACTCTCTACCCCGACTGTCGAGTAAAGCTCACTACATATCAATGAAAGTCTCTCCACAGCCCGCCTCCGTCCACGACGTCAACGAACATGACGACCCAATCTTGCACACCAAACGCTCTGCCACCCGAGTATCGAAGAGACCAAGACATTCCGACCCAGGGCCCAGATTGGCAAGTTCTAAGTACGGAAACGATCACAAGACTCAGGTAGACCGAAAAGCCAAGACGGACGCTCAACGAAGCTTGATAATCGGAAAATCACGCTGCCACGGACCCATCAAGACGCTGGTTTCTACGTACAAAGGGAAAGCCCCTCTAACCATCTTCAGTACGAGCAAGGACCAGACTGAGCAAGGCAATGAAATTGAAGGCGCCTGCTTTCGCAAGATCTTTTTGACTGGTTTGACCCTTTCCCCCACCCAACCTGAGCTGCGCTGAGCGGGGGTTCTTGGCGAATCAGACGAGACCGAGATTTTGAACCCGACTGCCACGTATGAGAGGCAGCGCTGTGTGAAGCTGGTTATCCTGATTTCGCACGCGGATGAGATTTACGAGAATCCGACGATCTTCGTTGAGCAGCGGGTGTATGGGCGCGGCTCCAGCGCGCAACGCCAAACGCAGACCCAAACTCAGACTGTCGCCCACGAGTTGATGTTCGGTAAAGTAGTCCGGCTCGGTGTCGAGTATCTCTTCCCTGGCTGTGGTGATGAAGATCCGACATTGGGGAAGCGGGATCTGTTCGTTCGATTCCAGTCTGTGAGTTCCAAGTGCACCGCGCGATGCCTTACTTATTCGGAGAACGCATTCTAAGATCATAATAAATAGCTGGACGAGTCCGTATTCAGTCAGTATATCAACCGCGCAAGATGGTACGGGTATGATGTACACGAAAGCGTTCGAATTGAAGACAAGATGCTCGAAACCGGTGTTGAATATATTATTCCGTCACCCACCGAGACTGGCGCTGGCTCATGTATCGGATTTCTCGACGGGACTGAGCTTCGAAGCCTGCTAAAGGCAAAAACCCCCATTCCGCAGTCACAGCCGCCCAATTCCCGCTATGGACGCCGTAGTTCCAGTGAGGAAATCGAACTGATTAAACTTATCTTTCGAGGACGAGGAAAGTGGACTGAGGACCGGCAGCATGGAGGGGATCTGATACTTCATTTCGTGTATTGTCCTTCAAATGTCCACGGCTAACTCGAGCCCTGACTGCAAGATTTGTCCTGATCGCGCGGGGTAGCCTGAGAAGAGCTTCAGACATAAGGACTCTTGCTAGTATCATACGAGTTTGAGAATTTGACTGGCCATACCAGCATTTGTATAATCCATGATGCTCGGGGACTCAGATCAGTGGACGCTGATTCCCACTTAGTTAGTTTTACTTACAGCGATAGCGGGTTTCATGAGGTACCACTTATGGTGCTTGAAGTGCAAGAACATAGGGTGGGTGTAGGAAACGAAGCACACATTGAGTCAGGTCTTCATCGCTCTCTGGGAGGGGAAACACTGGAGTAGAAAGGGCAATAATGACAAAATCTCTTTAACTAAACGAAAGTTCTCTGATTAAAGACATTATGCGGGTCATAGTCGTAGGTATTGCCAAGGTATCAATGTCAAATTCACTTCAACACATACTCTTTAAGACATTTAAGACGCTAACGAAGCAAGGTCTGCGACGCAGTGAAGTTTTGCTGGATAGCCCGTCATGAGATTTCGTTTGTTTTCCAATCTGACGTTGAGGTATAGCATACCAGGATTAAAGATGTAGAATGGATGGGTATGTCCATCTATCTCACGAGGCAGAGCCGGCAACCTAGACAAGCGCTATCCACAAAGACTGCCATTCACGCGTTATTGCTCTTAAGGTGGCTGTCAGTGCTCCACCCATCTATGTTGCAGCGAAATTGGTGGGTATTAAGTACATGAACGAATGAAGTGCTGCATCTCTGGCTGTTGCTTCTACCTAGACTCCGGCAACGAGCCCTACTGTTTTCATTAAGACTTTGGCGAATGGTGAATTAGCGAAAGCTGTGAGAACCTATTAGAGTTCGGCGCACTCTGCTGCAAAAAGAAAGAGAAAAAAATTGTCAACGACCTAAAGTGCTGGAGATGAAGCGCGATGAATACCCTGCTTGGGTGCCGGTTCAAGCCCTAAAAGCTCTAAACTCGTCTGATCGTGGGCTGGTGGAAATAGTTCATGAAACAATATGATAATGATTTCAACAAAGTACAGTCTCCTGTATAGCGGTTCATCGTCCAACCAACCCCGCCATGCAGCTTTGAGATCTTACCGGGCTATTCATATTGGAGACCAGCAGTGGCGTTCCAAAAGGCTGCAAGAATACTACATGCATAGACACAGTTGACCGCTTTTTTCTACATCCGTGGTCAAAGAACACTCTCCATCAACACTGCTCTTATTTCTCACGCATAGGAACCATGTAGCTTTCCCTACACCGTCGGGCCAAAAGAAAGTCCGCATGATCCTCGAAGAGCTATCCATCCATCAAGCTAAGGTTCCTGAAGTCCCCGAAACGAAGCAACCTCCTTTGTCTCCGTCAACCCTATTGGCCGGGTCTCTGCGATCGTCAACCCCAACACAAGCATCACCTTATGGGAATCCGGCGCAACCATTGAATATCTACGGACAAGCACAACACAGGTCCAGAAATCAGCCGTGACCCTTCGTAGCCAGGATCTTTACCAAGAGAACAGCGGTCACAACTCAATGTTTTGACAGTATGCGTATTTCAGTCAGGTGGTCCGGTTCAAGGCCCTAACCAATCCATCGTGCGTGCTTAGACCTAATGTTGGCGCAACCCTTTTATCAGGTCATGGTCCTGAATAGACACCATATTTGGGATACTGGGGTCAGTTTGCTGAACTGCTAATCCAACTGCTGCAAGTGAGATCTTTTGTATAGGCAGATCCGGCGGAAATTATCTTAAGAGGATGGCAGCCTGCGCATCGCTCAAGCTTAGGTCAGCTGGGTACAGAACCCGATCAATGAGGATAGAGTAGTGGTCGCAGCTGTTATATGAAGAGTGCTTCTCAGTACTCTCTCTCAGAGATGCTGACGCCTGATGTCATTGTACAGCTGCAGCCAGGCTGCCACCCTGACACAAGATTCGCATGTCACAGGCCAGCTACCAGCGGCAATGATCGATGAATGCAGAACAAGACTGGTGCTGAGCAATTGTTGTGCCCACAGAAGTAGGCCATAGCGCAGATTAAACCAGTTTCAGGGTTAAGCCCGAGTGCCACCCACTGAGTACATGGTCATTACGCGTAAGCCCATCAACATCCTGAACGTTCGATATACGAAGCTGGATTGGATAACCGGCACCCGCAAAACATCGCACTAAATATTACACTATCTGTCATCAAGAGGATATAAATGCAAAGGCTTGAAAGAGCCCGGGTACTACGCGAGTTAACTTCCACAGCAAAGCCTAACAACACAGATATATCCAGTGGTCAGTTTTACCCTCTCATTGCCCAATTGCTGTTACCTTGTTTAGATCAAGCAGGATCAATAGACAGTGTGTCACTATCCCAGGTCGAGCAGCGCATACCTTGAACATTGCTTCTGCAGGTCCCGCAGCTCCGCGGTGTCTAGCTGCGTGAGACTAAACCTTGCGAGGCCCCGCTTGTTCAATATTATTCCATACCCCAATCCCTAAAAGGGCTCCAGTCCGTCGATCCAGCACTCTGCCTGACAGCGGCAGCTCCACGTCGGACGATATGTAAGATTGCGAACATGTTGAGTGGCAAAGCCGCGACCTAGCGCTGAGCTGGGCATGTATACTAATACACCTTGCGAGCTGTCCAGGAAAGCAGACTCTCTTAATGGTGTGTACGTCTCCTACTGCATGACCTCCCCTTGATTCAACGAGCGACTGTTGTAGAAACTTGGCTGAGGACCCAGTCATTCCTATATCATCTCTCCCGGAAAACATGCTCGCAAGCTAAAAAATTCCAGCATCATCGTCCTGGTTCAGCTCTCGGTTCTCTTCACCCCGCTTATCCTCCGCGGCACCGCAAAGAGGGCATGACTCCCCCCAGCTGCATGTCAGATTTGCACTGCCCGATTTCCCTCATCATGGGAGCCAGAAGCTTTCCCCAGCCAACGCGATTCTTGGAATATCAAACCTTGATCCTGGACGATCCCTCCCATGGGCTAATCCTTTTGGATATCAAGGAATGTATGTGTCACCACACTAACCAATAATTTTTCCGCCATCGCATTCTCAACCTTCATCCATTCTTGACTGTCTTGATCAATAGCTGAGACAACATAAAAAGGACAAGCCATCACTGTTGTTTCTGAACATGGGACAATCAAAGCAAATCCAATATGCGCTCCTCAATAGCCCTGGTTCTCGCGGTGGGAACAGCCGCCCTGGCTGATTTCTCCTTCGACGAGCTCTGGGCCCTCCAAAATACCCTCTGGGATAACTTCCTCTACCCTGCCAACCTCCAGCAGATTAATGCCACAGACACCTCCGTCTTCGCTGAAAATGTAAGCACCCTCCTTCATTTCATGCCGCTGGCCGTTTGCATATAAAGACTAACCCCCAGACACCAGGTGCAAGGCCGCGTCGACATAACACGCACCTTTGACGGCCGCGAGCTCAACAATGAATACATATTCGGTCTCTTCTCAGACCCCTCGCATCTCAGCCTCGTCGGCATCCCAATCTCTTATAACATCACGCAGTTCGCAGCCAATCAGAACATCACGTCCGCAACGACAGTTTTCACATTCAACGCAACCTCGTTCAATACTCTCGTCCCTATCACCATTGATACGTGGATCCTCTATAACGCGGACGGGAAGATCCTTCAGTATGATGCGACCTTCCGGTGGTTTGGCTGGTTGCTGGATACCCTTCTCGAAGCTGCGGGAACGGGCATATTCAATACCACAGACCCAGCGGAGACGCAGAGAGCGCTGGGGGATCTTCTAGCAACAACAATTTGCCAGACTCACGATCAGTACTGTGTTGATGATAACCAGCAGTACGACAGCAACGAGGACTGTGTCAGGTTCCTCACGGAGGAGATCCGGTTCGGAAGCGCTTACGAGCTGGGTCGTAACACGCTGCTTTGTCGCGAGGTGCATGAGCATATGGTGCAGTATCGGCCAACCGAACACTGCCCGCATATTGGGCCCGATGGAGGCGGTTACTGTGTTGATGATAAGGATTATGCGGATGTTGTCACGGAGAGGTACTTCAGAGAGCCGTTTGTGCCATATGGATATGGAGACACGAACCTGTGGGTTGCTGCATAATCGCGCTTCTGTCTTCAGTTGTATAAAAGACGTTAATTGCTCTAATCATTTGACTTCGTAGCTCTGACATGGTCACAAATCAAGGAGCTTGTCTTCTTGTATATACTCTATTACCGACTACTGCTAATTGGGACGCAACTGGATACCTCAAAATTATTGGTGGGCTTCCATGACAGGACCGTTTACGTATCTGTGTTCCACGAACATAAGCCTCAATTGCCTATTTTAACGAGTCCATATCCTGAGTTACCTTCCAAAAAGTCGACACGTCAACTGCGAATGACGAGTTTAATCCTTACCCGTGCTGGCCTGGCCGTGGCACGGCTAAATCGGCATGTAATGGTCTGGGATACGGAAGTCTTCCAGCTCGATATTGAAGCTAGACAGGCATGTGCGCCATTACTTCTTTAATACCGCTCGCGCTTGACCTCATTTCAGATGAGACATTCAGGAGTCCATGTGCTCTGGCCAACCTGGTAGTCCCGTCAACTAATTGTCAAGCTGGTACGATTAACGGGTGGTACTTACTATAAGCAGGTGTTCGTCCTCTGCAGCAGCTTATTTGCCAGAAGGCATCATGTTAGGTTGGTCAAGTTTCGCGCGAACCTGCCCCTTTTAACATTCTCCCGATAGTTGTTCATTATCACGATGAAGTATTACATTCATTATGGCCCTGTTCAGGTCATAAATACTCCAATTCTTTCAAGACAACTAGAATAGAATATGTCATTGAGGAATTCAGCGTTGACTAGACAAGTCCTATTTGTTGTTCAAATAAAAATCTTTATGATTTAGCACGGAGTTTCTCTAACAATAATAGCACTGAGAGTCTAGTGAGTCCCCATGGAAATGAAAGAGCAAGGCCATAGGGAGAGGGGGGAAAACCCTACTCCAAGAAGGCTGCTCCGAAATATAATAGCTGGATCAAAGCATTCCTATGTTAAGAGAAGTCGGCAGCTTTGACTGGCGAGGATCTTTTGCCAATCTGAATCATCGCTGTCCGGTGTATCTAACCTCCTCAGACGGCGGTCCCAGACTTCCTCAAGGACTGACAAGGCTCGCGAGATATTCTGAAAATGCCGCTTCTCGAGCATCAGTTGTAGTCGCTGGCGTACAAATTTCACCTCCCCGGCCTCCGTCGCCTCGCCGCCGGCCAAGAAGAGGGGGAATAGCAGGGCCGAATCAGCTATTTCGGTTGACGGTATTTCGGCTACGTGCCTCAAAGTAGCAGTAACCTCCAATGATATATTGAAATCTAGCAGGCCAAGTAGTTCACTCCGATAAGTAGGTGAAGGATATTCAGTACCGGACCGAGCAAAGCTACGCATCCTCCTATAGAGATAAATCAAGGCTGCACTCCGATACGCATATCCTAACGCTACAAGCGCAGGGATTGCGTCAGAACGGCACCGCCAGGCTTTGAGCCTTCGCTCAATCTCTGAGCATTTCGAATTTATCTCCTTGTTATCGGGCAAGGTATGGGTGTCACTCTTACTTCCAGGGTCAAGGCAACCTGTCTCCGCTATCAGTATCAAGATCCCAGAGGCGATACCAAGATACGTGTCGACGACATCCGTAATACCGTGGAGGTAATCAGGGCTAAGCAGAGGCTTAGTGCCTAGAGTGACGCTGCCCAGAATATCATGGTATGCAAAATTCCGAAGAATCCATTGGCCTTCCACACTTCCCTTGAGCGCATCGGGCCCGATCAGCGTCTTATCGTCGGTAGTGGCTAAATATTTCGCAGACATTATAATATTCTTTGCTCCAATAAGATGGTCGTACCATCCGGCATGATTTCCAAGGCAAACTTCCGACGTCAACAAAACCAGACAAGTGGCAGCATTGGTCTCCTGGACTGATATATCGTCCGATCTATATGAGAGAGCCTCAACCAATTGGCTCAGGGCAGTAGACCGAGCTTCGAGCGCGGTGATCCTATAGCGATTATCCACTGTAGACAGGTGGCCCGACGCCCACGAAACCAAGGCACCCGAAAGGGCCGGTGAATCTACGGCCATTGGAACGAATTCTGGACGAACGTCTGTCAGTCTGGGGTGACAGAGACAGTCTTTGATGCAAGCATACCAGACAGAAAGGAGTTAAACTGGTGACTGACTGTCAGGAGCTGTGTCATTACGTTGACGTAATATTTCATAGCGTACTGCCGCATTGAGCATCGACCACTATCTGAAGAAGTTCGAGGCTCATAGTCTTGAAGGAAAGCAAGTGTCCGAGCTGTAGGCACGAGGCTCACCGCAGGCTCCGTTCTTCTCTTAGCAGCACGGGTCTGGACAGCTGGTGCAACGTGTTGTTTTGGCTCCCTGAGGCACACGAGATTGAGCCGCATACACGCTCCACATTCTGGAAATGTGTTCTCCACGCATTTCTTGTGCCTGTATGATATGAGCGTCGTAAACAATGGGTTATGGGGAAGAGCGGGGTTAGAGTCGGGGCAACAAATGCGGCATACCTGTAGCGGCATGTTAGGCATCCAGTCCGGTCATGCTTCGTGCCTTTTCTTCTTTTGACTCTGGACAAGCTGTCAGTAGCCATGGCTCTGGCAATGATTTGACAAAGCTGTAGACGAGCAAACGAGGGAGCTTGGTCCTGAAGAGACGATGACGAAGGTGTCGTTTGTCCCTGTCGACCTTTAGTGACCGCTAGTAACCCGCTTCAACACCAAATTTACGATTAGTCAGCATCATCTCGGTCATCTAATGTATCGTTTTTATTTCCTATTTTAGTTAGTTAGTTGACCCCTATTTCGTCCTGTATTTAGAGCAGCTTAGCTGCTAGATTCGATGAATTAGACCTTCATATATTTCTGGTTGAGACCGACAGATTACGTACGCCGCGATCTCCGACAGACTCTCAATCCTACAGGCCACCGATGACCGGCTTACTCAAATACGGTACCGTAACGAGACGCGGATTTACAGATTGTCCGAAAGTTCTCAAGTCCCTCATCCCATTGGAGTTAGATGATTGTTGGACCACAGTGGGAATTACAGAAAATTATTCGTATATCCTGTCAATTGGTAATCAGATCATGGAGGATTTATTCTTTCAAATACTTTTCCTGGTGGTAGAACAGAGTGAAGTCTTATGACATATTGCGATCATCTATACCAAAAGTATCTGTACGATATAAGTTATACGTGAAAAAATATATCTGTGCCTAGCAATTGGTGAGGATTAATCATGCTACCATTACATAAAGGGTTGTCTCGTTGATTTTGGCACGAATCTGCATTGAAATATGACTAAGCAGTGACTATCGATGTAAAAAAAAA
>VCRL01000258.1:0-25022 GCA_013306195.1 Aspergillus latus | reverse complement strand
TTCAGCAGGTTTAGCAGGTTCAGCAGGTTCAGCAGGTTCAGCAGGTTCAGCAGGTTCAGCAGGTTCAGCAGGTTCAGCAGGTTCAGCAGGTTCAGGTAGGCATGCAGGGTCAACGTTTTCATGCTTCAGTATAGTTTGGCTTTGGTGCAGTAGGCGTTCATCCCCCTCTTTAGGAAGGTCCTCTGACCTCCTGGTCAGAGCGTCAGGTTTGGCTCCTTGCTTCCCAGGGCAGTACACAATCCGGAAATTGAAACAGGATAAGAACTCAGACCAACGAGCTTGTCAACAGTTCAACAGCTTGGTGGACATGAAATACTCCAGGTTCCGGTGGTCAGTAATAACTTTAATGGGGTTCGGGGTCCCTTCTAGCTCGGGGCGCCATTCTTCAAAGCAGCGGATAATTGCTAGAAGTTCCTTGTTATAGATTTCATAGTTGTATTCCATGGCAGAGTGCTTCTTAGAGAAGAAGGCCACAGGGTATAAGATGCCATTATTATCATACTGGGACAGGATACTAGCAGAGACAAAGTCAGAAGCATCAGTTTCAAGGATGACATCTTGGGTCCAGTTAAATGGCTTCAAAACAGGGGTGCTGGTAAAGGCCTTCTTCAGGGTGTCCATGGCCAGCTGGCAGGTTAGGGTCCATTGAAACCTGACATCCTTCTTAGTCAGGTTGACTAGCAGGGCAATGATCTTTGAGAAGTCCTTGATGAATCTCCAGTAGAAGTTGGCAAACCTAATAAATGCCTGTACATCTGTAATACAGGTTGGCGTGGCCTAAACTGTAATGGTTTGAACCTTCTCAGGGTCTATCTTGATTCTATCTCTACCCACTATCAGGCCCAGGAACTTGGTCTCATGAACAGTAAATTCGCACTTTGCTAGCTTTGCAAACAAGCCAGCTTCTCTAAGCTTTTGGAGGACTTTTCAGACATGCTGAATATGTTCAGACCTGGTTTGACTGTAGATCAGGATATTGTCAAGGTAAGCAGTACAGAAGATGTCCAGATAATCTTGCAGGGTGTTATTTATATAGTGCTGAAATATTGCTGGAGCGCCGGTAAGGCCAAAAGGCATAACTAAGGATTTATACAGCCCCAGGTGGGTGCGGAACGCGGTTAGATATTCCTGTCTCTTCTTGATCCGTATATTATTAAATACAGAAATAATATTGATCTTGGTAAAGTACCTCATCCCTTTTAGATTATTCAGGGTCTCCTTGACAAGTGGCAGAGGGTATTGGTCCTTAACTAAAATCACGTTCAGGGCTTGGTAGTCCACGCAGAAGTATAGACCTCCGCCGGGTTTTTTAACAAACAGGACAGGTAAGGCCGTTGGTAACAAGCTTGGGCGAATGAAGCCTTTCCTCAGGTTCTCCATAATCTACTCTTGTAGCGCAACTAGTTCATCCCGGGACATTCCATATAATAGGCCAAATAGTGGGGTCTTTCTATCTATTAGGGTTATTAAATGGTTATATAGCTGATATGGGGGCAGCTTATCAGCTTCCTTAGGAGAGAAGATATCTACATAGTCTTTGTATTCTGGTAGTAGTAGGTCTTCAGGGTTACTATCCCCTGATCTCTTAGCCAATACCTTGTCAATATTCCTAATAGTGGCTGTAAACAGGGAATGGCCCCTACAGGCATAAGCTGAGCAGGCGCGGAGGGAGACTAGGGCAATATCTTGTTTCTCCAACCCTTTGGGATGGGAAGTCAGGTTCTTCTGGCGGCTTCGGGCAGGCACGTCACACAGGGCCTTGATCTTGGCTGGTTGGGCAGGTATATTACAATTCTGTCAACAATAGGCACTGTCAAATATCAAGGTGTGCTCTGCAAACCCCCAGCAGGGGTCATAAGTCTCCAACCATGGTATTCCAAGGATTATTGGGTAATGGGCTAGTTGTGTAGCCAGGAAACAAGCCTTCTTTTCATAATAGTCATGGATTGTCAGGTCTATTCTAACATAGTAGGTTATTGGCCCTCCTTCGGATTCTCTCCCATCAAAGCTTTCCAAGTGGATTGGTTTTTTCAGGGGCAGGAGCTCAAGGTGGTTGTCTTGGGCCTATTCTTGGTCAATAAACCTCTTCCTGTCAGCTCCAGTATCTAGCATTGCATAGCTGGACAGGCTCTTCTCTTACTGGGTCAGGATAACAGGCAGGACAGTCAGGTCGGCGCAGGCAGTTTCTTCTTCAACAGACATTCCTTTAATAGCACTTGCAGAGAGGTGAACAACATGCTTGGGTAGTGGCGCCTGGTCGCGACTTAGGCCAGGCTTACCCCTTTTTCCGAGAATCCAGGTAATGGCGAGCGGGAGCCTTCGGAGACAGCAGTAGATTTAGATTTAATTAATAGGGTTATGTTGGATGCTGGGTAGGCAGAGCAGATGCTAAGGGGGCGGTTATCAGGGTGTGGGCAGTTCCTGACCATATGTTCTGGGGATCCGCAGCGGAAGCATTCTCCCTGCTCATAATGTATAGGGTTATGTTAACAGATAGATAATAGATCTATGGTATTATTATATACAGCAGGCTGTGTATGTTGCAGGGCTGGGTTCTCCATAGTCCTAGGCAGGGTAGTATAGTTTGTTCTTGACAGCTGACTAGTAGCAGTTCTGGTAATTATAGGGTAATTTCTGCTGGTTGATTGCAGGTTGATTTCATAATGCCGGCGGCGGTTCTCAAGTTCCTGTAAGAACTTAGCAAATTCATGGTAATCTTGGGTAGGTGGTTAATTATGCATAAGCATCCCTTTAAGCTCTTAATTTATTGATTGTTCCAGAAGTATAGATAGGGTCTCCTCAGGCATCTCTCCCTCTAGGGCAAGACATTGGAATTCGGCGAAGAACAGGCCAAACTCTTTATTATTCTGCCGGAAGCAGAACAGCTCGTTGCGGGCATTGTTAACGCGGTTTGGGTCTCCAAAGGCCCGATCTAGTATATCCAAGATGTCCTCGTAGTCCTTCAGCTGGCAAATTCCTTTCTTGACATAGGGCAAGATTTGAGCATACAGGGCTCCTTTTAGACGATTGTTGACATATGTCATCCTACTCTGTGGGGTCGGGAAATGGTCATAGTTTACATTCATCTTCTCATGTATCTGGGAAATAAAGCAGTGGAGGTCCTTCTAGTCTCCCTCAAACTAATCCAGGTCAGGCAGGCGCTTGGAGAGCTGGTAAAATACCTGAGTTTATAGGGGTGAGCCAGGTTCGGGTTGTCTGTCTGATATACCAGTTATAGGCATTGCTGGCTGGGGTTCCTGGGGTTTCTCTTTGGCTAGTTTCAAGAACTTAATGTCTTTTTCCTTGGCTTGCTCCTTCTGGTACTGTATAACTGCATCCCGGCGGGATATCGCGTCGCGCAGACAGGCACACTTGTCATGGAGGTGCTTGTTCTCTTGTTGTAGAGCTTGGATCTGGAGGGCTTCCTTGCCTGTCTCCCATGAGAGAAGGGTGGTCTCGGTTGTGGCGATATATTGGTCTGCCTGGCTGCAGTACTCAAACCATTCAGCGGAGTGACTGGTTATGTGCTTCACAAATTCAGCGGGGTCCTTAGGTAGGAAAGGGGGTCGGGGCGCAGTGGCAGGCATGGTACGACGCGTATCAACTCTGTAGGGTGGGAGCTACATAGTGTCAAGGTGCAGGCTCAGGAATATATTCAGGACAGGATAACAGAGTAGATATGACAGGCAGGCTACGGAGTCGGGCTATCAGACAGGTGCATAGACAAGACAAGACGTAGCTCGGAGGTCAGAATCGGGTCGAAATCAGAACTCGAGAAATCTCAGCCAACCAGGCGGTCAGAACAGGCAGAATCGCGGAGGCTCGAGCAGGCACCGTGACACATACTTTGGACCCAATACCCGCGCGGGTTGGGTAGTGGGTGCAAGGTCTGGACCCATTTGCGGGTTTTGGCGATCTACAGTATACTATATCTTCAGCATCTACAACAGACTCTTTACCTACCTGAAGAGGCTGAGAAGAAGCTGAGATATAGGCATGTATAGTGTGTGACAAGTCCCACGGGACTCCCACCATGGGACTTGGGACTTCCCGTCATGGACGGGAGTTGGGACTAAGCATTAGTCCCATCGACGGGACTAAATAGGCGGCGGGACTCCCACGGGACTCATGGGACCTCCCACGGGACTGTAAACAGTGCAAACAGGTAAGAACTCGTGGCCGGCATAAATTGTGCTTTTTCACTGGTAATTTTACGTATTATATATACAATATTACTCTAGATAGCCTATACATTCTTACATATAGTAAAGAGATAGAATATGCTTATTGGATTGAGAATAATAGGCATAAATTTATTCATACCTCACATGGTAGTTATCTAAATTCTTTGGACGTTTCCTTGGCCTTCCAGACGTCCGCATTTGACTGAAGCCCTCGTTATTAATTAATAGAGGAGGTAGTTGGGGTTCTGTCTCATCATCACCTTCTGCATACGGAACAAAACTCCTTCGTCTCTTGCCTAGTACACGCTGGCTTGGTTGGGATGGTACATGGGCTATAGCAAGATCAAAGTTATCCTGCTCCTTACTCTTATCTTCATCATCCTCCTCTTCATCATCACTAATTGGAATTGGGGTATACTGAGCTAGGTCTGCCTCTCTTCTCAGAGCTGCTAGCTGTCTCTCCTCACTAGTAGGCTCTTCCTCTTCATCAGACTCACCGGTATGACCTGTAGTATCAATATCAAACTGAGAGATGCAGCGGAACATCATTAGGTCTTGTATTGTTGTCTTGTGAAGACGGCTCCGTCGATAATGGCAAAGATCGCGAGCAGAGTTAAAGAGACGTTCTACACCAGCGCCAGTAGCAGGGATAGTAAATATATTGCGTGCTAGATTTGCAAGTGTAGGATATTGGTGCTCATTCTCTCGCCAGAAATCACACGGTGATTTATTTATTGTTCCTGTTAGTGGTTAGAATAAGAGATATTTTAGGTTGAAGAAACATACCACTATTAAGATAATGTGTAAGCTCGTCATCAAAAGCTGGTCCAGCCTGCTTCTCTTGGGAGTGGATAGATTCAAAAGGACTGTCTTTATTAAACAGGAGCTCAAGATCATCCTTCTGTATTGATGGCAGGCTGAACTGTGATTGCTGTGTCTCCTTCTGGCGCTTTTTATAGGGCTCAAGGGATTTTTGAATATAATCATGGTAGGTTTTGCGCCATTGGTAGTTATTATCCGACCATTCAGGCTTTGAGAAGAACTGTAGCTTATACTGTGGCGCAAGGATAGTACCGACGGCAAAGAGGTTCCCATGAATGTTCTCAGTCTGGCTGTAGTACTCAGAGAGCTTTTGTCGACCTGCTTCAAGCGCCTGCCGCATTGTTATCTTCCACAGAACCTGCTTCCGCCTCAATTGGCTAATAGAGAAGTCAAAGTGGTTAAATAGCTTATTGTAAATTCTGAAGATCTGATAGATTGTGACATCTTTAATCTTAGAAATAGCAGTAGTCCATCGATGAAATGGTTGGGTAATGCAAAGGAGATAGTCAACCTGTTGCCACTCCTCTGGATTTAACTTATACTGAGGATAGTTATGTTCACTGCAATATTCATCAAACTCTTTTGATAGGCATCTAGCGTGCTGAAGCATTAAGAATGTTGAATTCTATTGTGTTCTGACATCCTGGATTGGCAGAAGTTTTGGCTCTTTACTTTGGAGATTCAGGAAGGCTTCTCGCCGCTGGGGACTGGCATTGATATCTATGGCTAGACCACGGACCTAATAACCTTGGTTAGTAGATAGACTAGTCTAAAATAGTTTTAAGACGAGACATACCTTTGCAAGAGTATAGATAATACCACGCTTCTGAAGATAATGGAGTGAACTATCCTGTTCAGCTGACCACTGCCGGCCTAGAACATCATTCTTTGGATCAAGCTTCATTATTGCCAACAGATCCTTTACACTTAGTTGGATGACATGAGCTAAGCAAGGAATCCGAATAATTGGTGTATGATCTGCATGATTAAGGGCCTTTATTGATTCATGCATACATCCAACAAGAGTATTGTTGTTTGATGCATTATCAGTAGTAATAGCCAGTACCCGATTAATAATTTGATGCTCTTGTAAGCATTCAACTAGAATGCTACTCAGATTCGTGCCGGAGTGCTTTCCATGCAGGGGTTCAAAGCCAAGAAGAATTTCCCGATATTTCCAGTTTTTATCAAGGAAATAGCCCGTGATTGCCATAAAGGCTTGTTGAAATGGAGATGTCCAGCAATCAAGAGCAATTAAGATCTTTGCATCTGATGGTAGCTCTGATAAGATATGGCGCTGGTCTTCTTGGATGATACTTTGAAGACGGCGTCGAGCAGTTCGGGGGGTAAGAAGTACGGGCTTGGACGTAGCTAGCTGAGCCATTGATATAAGATCGGTGAAGTCCTTATGTGCAAGTATCCGGAAGGGAATGTTGGACTGAGCAATAAATCTGACTTGACATCGCTTCCACTGCTCGTCATCAAAAGATGGCTTCAAACATGGTAAGTTTTCGGCCTAGATAATATAAATACATAGTTAGTTTAGTTAAACTGAAAATAGAAGCTTTATATATACCATGTATTCAATAGTTTGCTGCAAGGTCTGCTGTCTTGTTGCACTGTTACCAGCTTGAATGCATTTCCCAGCTGCAAAGTAGTGTTTTATTGAATTGGTGCCATTCGCAGTCTGCTGTGGATGTGGAAGGGTTTTTCCACATCTTTGGCACATAACCATTGGCTCGCCGGTAATATAATGTGCCACTTGGTCAAAATGCTGCCATATATCAGCAGAATGCTTTGTATCCCATCGCATTCTCTTTTGATTTGGTCGCGTCTTTGTAGAACACTCAGTTTGTAGCCACCAAATAATAAAGTCATCTTTATGCATTTCAGTGTATTTAACCCAGAGCTTCTTCCGATCAGGGCCAAAACACTCGAGGGTAGAAGGAAGGGTGGGTGGAGGTATAAACTCGGAGACTGGTGTTAAGGCAGTAGTTTGTTGGTTGGACGAGCTACCTGCTATAATAGAGATACTGTTGGATTCAAAATTGGCAAGGGGGTCTATTAGATCACTTTCGTAGAGAGAGGAGGGCCTAATATTAGAGAATTGACTAAATTGAGACATAATTTAGAAGAAAGGGTTGTATAGCCAGAATAGTAACAGAAGATAAATTAGACATACCTTAGTAAATTTGAAGTTGCGACCGAAGGAATCAGACAAGAACCAGGGTCAATTCAGCTGACAATATAGTTGATCTTCATAAATCTTCTAAGAGACCCATATTAGGCACTCTTCTAATTGGTTAGTCCCGTGGGAAACTCCCATACTCCCATGGGAAGTCCCATGGGACTAAAAAGTCCTATCCATTTTTTAGTCAATTCGATCCCCCCGAGGTTATGATAAAAAAATATTTTACCTATGCATAGACCTATATCCAATATATACCTCTCTAAACCTCCCCTACATAATTCTACTAATTCAGAAGGTAAAAAAGGGAATTCGATAATATATACTACTCAGAATACCAGGAATTAGCCAATTTCGTCTAACAGGTGTGGTACAAATGCTAAATAAGGGGATCTTGTTAAGGATAGTGGTATTGTACTCATATAAATATATAGTGGATATATATATATTTCTTGCTCTTATACTATTGCACTTTAACTACTGCCGTTTCCTCTAAGAGTAACCACTAAAGGGCTAGAATATTTCACAAAGGAGGGGAACCTATAGTTTCTAGTACGCAATAAATCTATATACGAGTAGATTTCGTTGAATTCGTAAGGATCGTAGCTAATTAAAAGAGATTAATATAGAACCAAAACACTGTATAATAACGGTGAAAATGTCGGATGAATCATCATTTTATCCATCCTACTTAGGATATTTATGCAAAAATATACGCTTGGCGGGACTCGTGGGAGTCCCGTGGGACTCCCACGGGAGAACTGAGCGATAGGGTCCCATGGGACTGACGGGACTAAGGTCTTACTCCCATGGGAGTGGGACTAAACTTTTGCAGGTCCCGTGGGACTTGTCACACACTAGGCATGTATACTAGAAGAAAAGCATGCTTTGGGCACTTCAGCTAGTATAGAAAAAGCTTACCAAATATTATAGTAGAACTGATAATAGTGTATATGGTACAACCTGTGTATTGGCAACAATTCTATACCCATCAAAGAAGCTACAATACTTTGATAATAAGGATGAGAGAGGTAGTAATATTGATTTTATAAAGCAGTATCAAGACATATTTCAAAATAAGTTTATAACTTATCAGAAACAAGCTCAGAGGGAAGCACACCAACCAGATATCTCAGAGAAGATTAGTAATATAATGTTAAGGGACGTATATAGACGGATCTTCCTATCTAGACGTGCCGTATGTACAAGAAGGAATCGCTAAAGAAGAAATGAGAAAGAAGGATTGTTGTTGTGAGGAAGTCTTGTAGGTGGCTCACCGCCTTCAGGACAGCGCAGGCCTTGGCCGAGTCACTAAGGTCTAAGGTTCTTGTATAGGCAAAGGACCCATAACATATAAAGGATAAAGAGCTTGCAATACTTTGTGACTTGCAACAAACTATACTCCCTACCAATAAATTTGATGGCCGGCAAGATAAGGTTACATAATATCTATTAAAAGGTGAGCCTCTTATTTATTCAATCAACAGTATCTACTATATCTAATAAAAAGATTAGGGCTTAGTAAGGGAAATCTATATATTTACTGGAAAGAACATGAGCAGGAATTCCCAGCACTTGCCAGAATAGTACAAGATATTCTCTCAATTCCTGCCAGTAGAGCAGGAGTAGAGTATTTATTTAATTGTGTTTATAATATCTGCTATTATCACTGTGGGCAGCTAAAGCCAGACACAATCAAGGGTCTGATGCTCTATGTCACAGGCTATGGCCTGGATTTTGGTTGTCGGCCATGCCCTCAACCCAGTTCTAAATAAGGTTTCTGCAACATCAGTATACGGCCTCGGAATTGCGGCCTCGAAGCTTAGGAAAGGAGATCCGTCCTCATAACTTCGGGAAAGGGATCCGTCGGCATACGGGTCCGGGAAGTCAGAAAGATGGATAAAGGGAGGAGGAAGATATCTGCGCTTCTATCTTTTGTTTCTTTCTCTAAGCTTGTGATACTCGTGAATACAGGACAGCCAGTTGAACACAATACTGCCTACGCCCGTTACATTCTATCACTTTTCATCTACATTTAAGTTGAAACAGGCAGAGATCAAGATGATCAAGGAGTATCTCTTATCTGGCAAAGCTGCTATGCTTGATCAAAGTTATCTATCTCAACCATCACTTGAGCTCATGGAACTGATTAGTAACAATAAAGAGGAAGGATGCCAAGAGGAGTTACAAGAGGAGGATTCTGACAATAATATTGATAAACTGGTGATCTCTCACTCCTCAAAGCAGCCTGTAGATAGTTTAGGTCTAGATAATAGTACCCTGCTGGAGGAAACAGTATTTGATGGTACACAGACCTGGACAGGAAGGATTTGGAAGAAGCCATGGCTACCAGACAGATTCAAGATGGGCAAGCCATAGTATAAATATATATAGTATGCTAAATAAAGCAGTTGAATAGTGAACTGATTTAATATACTATTAGAAGTAATTTATATATCAAGAACATGTACTTAATTCAACAATATAGAACACTGGTAGTACAGAATATTACCTTGAAATCTGCATAAGATATGCATGCCAAATCAGATCACGAGACTTGGCATGTTTGTACTGTTTTCGAATCTGCTAGATATCCGAGGATATCCAACTTTTTGAAGCCTAAATCCGCATCCAATCCGCGCGGATAGTTGGATGTCAGAATCGTATCCATATCCGCAATCTGCGGAGCGGATGCGGAGCGGATTTGGATTTTCGCGGATGCTGCCGCAGCCTAGGAACAGGGGTTTACATGAACCCGTTATCCGCATTATCAGCAATAGCCACTGCAATTTTGGCGTTGCTGAGAGCAAGTACGAGGCTTTGAAGGGATAAAGACAACTCAACCTCCAAGTAGATCTGCACTAGGTATACCTCAGACCCCAAATATATTCATACTCTTAAATATCAAGGACTTTCCAATACCTCCAAGACGCTGTCCTCAAAGCTTATCCAACCATCCTTCCTAAATTGCCTTAGTATATTCAACTTCGTCTCAGCATTAATCGCCGGGCGGATCAGAGTATGGTCGAAAACCCGACCCAACCCATGGTTTAACAAGTCTAGGTTGGGAGATTCGAGGATTTTATATTGGCCTCGACCAAGAGGTTTCCGGCGGCTCTGGTAATGATGCTGTTGAATGTAATAATTCTCTGGATGCTGGTGATTGATTGAAGGTCTGAATCACGTTGAAGAAATGATTACCTGCCAATAAATATGAGTAAGTGTTAATGAAGGAAGGACAAAGAAGATAAGGATAAGAGAAAGTAATAAGGGGAAAGTTGAAGCCCACGAAAGGGGAATGTGACATGGAGTAGATCACTTCAGGGCAAATTTTGATTTGGATGGCAGGATTCACCTGAGCTCGAGCTGGAGCCTGAGAACCGGGGTGCAACCCTAGAATTATCGCGGGTGACCTTACGTCTATTAGCGAAGAAGATGAATTGGAAGGAAGCATGACTGTCATCAGAGAGCACTGGACAAGGAAGCCGTTCTTTCCAAGGGCAAGAGACAAAAGAGCGGGCTTTGTCGACTGGGGCCATAAACGAGCTAGATGCAAACTGAGATTGACGAGCGTGGTGCTCAGGGGTGGTTACACCCACTTCTCGGGAAGGCGATAGCGCACAGGTGAGTTAAATGATATTAAGAATAACCCGGCGTAGGTTAGAGCAAGTCCACTCTTTTCAAGCGGAGGGTCTATAGGACTCACGTATAGATACTGTCCGAAGACTCTGAGCGTCTCCTATAGATTAAACAGTTGAATCGCAAGTTCGATAAGCAGGCTGGACTTATCGATACATCCAGGTTCCGCACGCAATTTATACGCGTTGTTATACGCGATGGGAGTAGAAAAATATGCCGAGAAGGCACAAAAAGCCCGGGGATTAATCACAGCACCTCGCAGTTCATATACATACCAAGGGCACCGGCGGTCCAAGATGCAAGGACTTTCAAAGTCGGAGCATACAACCTCCTGCTTCTCCCCAAAGCTACAGTCCCAGCGTACCAGTCTCATCAACATGGAGGCTCTCGATTATAGTGAGCCTAGCCCTGCCATTCTAGCCCCAGGGTCGAGGATTGGTCGACAAGATCCAGACGGCGAGCATCGGTCACAGCCGCTTCTATCGCCACATTATGTTGGTGCATTCGAACCGATCGCAATCGTTGGGATGGCAGTGCGACTGCCAGGAGGGGTACACTCCACTTCAGACTTCTGGGACATGCTGGTCAATAAGCGCGATGGGCGCTGCGAGGTTCCTGAGACTCGATATAACATTGACGGTTTCCAACACCCGACAAAGAATCATTCCATCAAGTCTAAACACGGGTACTTCTTGAAAGAGGACCCCGCTATGTTTGATACTGCGTTTTTTTCAATTCCACCACTAGAGGCAGAGAGGATGGACCCGCAACAGCGATTACTTTTGGAGGTCACCTGGGAATGTCTCGAAACTGCCGGTGAGACCGACTGCCGCGGTAAGCTTATTGGCTGCTATGTAGGAGTCTTCGGAGAAGACTGGCTAGAGCTAGCCTGCAAGGATACGGAAAACATTGACCGCTATCGTGCACTTGGCACCGGCGGTTTTGCCCTGGCGAACCGTATTTCATATGAATACGATCTTCGAGGTCCAAGGCATGGTTAAACAATGCTTATTTCATAAGAGCCGAACTGACTAGCGGCTTAGTGTCACGGTGGAGACTGGCTGCTCCGCCTCCCTGGTAGGGCTTCATGAAGCGTGCCAAGCTCTGCAGGCAGGAACGTGTTCTGCCGCATTGGTGGCAGGAACGAATCTGATTCTTGGGCCAAGCATGACAACCACCATGACCGATAACGGAGTGCTGTCACCTGAGGGCATCTGCCGCACCTTCGACGAAAAGGCGAATGGGTATGGCCGTGGAGAGGCGATCAATGCAGTTTACATCAAACCACTAAATGCCGCGATTCGCGATGGAAACCCCATCCGTGCTGTGATCAGGGCTACGGGAACTAACTTTGACGGACGCACGCCCAACATTACTAGCCCGCGCGCGGAGTCTCAGGAAGCGCTCATCAGAAGCACGTACGCACGCGCAGGTATCCGAGCGATTGAGGATACCGCCCTGTTCGAGTGCCACGGTACCGCAACCACAGCTGGGGATACAGTTGAGGCATCTGTGGTAGCCAAGCTCGTTGCTGGCCATGGTGCACTCATTGGAGCTGTGAGTCGGTTGTATCTTTGCTCCACGAGACAATGCACTGACGCTTAGTATAGGTCAAGCCCAATGTTGGGCATTCAGAGGGGGCCTCAGGCTTGACTAGTCTCATAAAGGCTGCACTGTCGCTCGAGAAGAAGATAATCCCACCAAATGCCCATTTTGAAACCCCAAACCCAAACATACCGTTCGTCAAAGGAAATCTGACCGTCCCAGTTGAGCCAACCCGTTGGCCAAGCGACCGAGCCGAGAGAATAAGTGTGAATTCTTTTGGCATCGGGGGGTCAAATGTCCATGTTATCCTTGAATCCGCAACAAAATTTGTCCCGCTGCAGCGCACAGTTAGCGATCCTTATCCGCAGCAGCCAAAAGTCTTGTTGGTATCCGCACGAGGAGCGGAGAGCCTCAGGAGACGAATCGCGCACACAGGAGATTATGCAAACCAAAGGGACACAAGCGAGATGCAAAATCTGGCATATACATTGGCTATGTCCCGGAGACACCTTCCGCATCGCGCGTTTGCTGTGGCTAGGCCCAGCTCGCCTATTGATCCCTCGATGTTTCAGTCCTCCCGCGCACTGAAAGACATCCACCTGACATTTGCATTCACGGGTCAGGGTGCCCAATGGGCGGGAATGGGACGTGACCTTATGGGCAGTTTTACTGATTTTCGCAGTGATATCCAAGAGATGGACCGCATCTTGAAGAATCTCGTCGATGGGCCCGAGTGGTCGTTACTGGGTATCCCAAATAATTCCCGCAATTCTCCACCTTGCTGACATGATACAACAGATGAATTGAACAAGACCGGCCCTGATTCACGTGTGAACGAAGCCGAGTTCTCGCAGCCGCTCTGTACAGCGCTGCAGATTGCGCTAGTGAATATTCTGACAAGGCGTTTTGGTATCCAGCCGTCTGCTGTAGTCGGGCATTCGAGCGGGGAGATCGCTGCAGCATATACTTCGGGCGCGATCCCAATGAAGACAGCAATTATAATTGCTTATCTTCGAGGCAAAGTCGCCAGCTCGTTGGAGGGTATAGGAGGTATGGCGGCTATCGGTCTTGGTCGAGCCGCAATCGCTCCATATCTCACCTCGAGCCCGCTGGTCATTGCGTGTGAAAACAGCCCCCAGAGCGTCACGCTGGCGGGAGCTGACGAGGCCATCGAGGATATATTAAAGAGGATTAGGAAGGACCGCCCAGATGCACTTTGTCAGCGGTTGCGAGTGACAATCCCATACCATTCGCGTGAGCCAGTGATACAATTCCCCAGTGCAAATAGTACTGACGACATTTAGCGGAAATGAAGCAGATCGGCTCACAATACGAGTCGATGATGGAGCCTTATATGGAAAGTACTGATGGATCCACCGTTATTCCATTAATCTCCACTGTCCACGGAGGAGTTGTCAGAGAACCTCGTCAGCTGAGTGCAAAATACTGGCGTGAGAACCTCGAGTCTGCTGTTTTATTCTCTGCAGCTATTCAGCTTATCATGGAAAGCAACGAAGCCATGAATCACATTTTCCTGGAGATAGGCCCGAATTCCGTCCTGGCAGGACCATGTAACCAAACTGCGAAGATAGTGACAAAGAAGAAATCGAATCCGGTCTACATTCCAACCTTGCAGACCGGAGGGTCACGGAACGGATTCGTGCAGTTAGTGGAGTCGGTCGCGACTGCACATTGCCATGGCGTATCCGTGGATCTGAAAGGCCTCGTGGGTTCTGGGGAAGTTTTAACGGACCTGCCCACATATCCATGGCACCACGAAAAGAGGCATTGGCTGCGCAATAGGATGATTACTGATTGGCGAATGCGCACTGCCCCTCATCATGAGCTTCTTGGTGCACGAATCACGGATTTATCTGATCTTGAACCATCATGGCGGAATCTGTTCTACCGAGAGGACGTGGAATGGTTGGAGGAGCACGTTTTGGGTGGAGAAGTGGTCTTTCCAGGAGCCGGCTACGTTTCAATGGCTGGTGAAGCAGTGCGACAACTGCATCCTGAAGGTGACGAAGGGTACTCGATCAGGAAAATGGTGCTCAAGACAGCCTTGATACTCAAGGAGCGGCACCAAATGGAGCTCATCACATCTCTAAAACCAGTCCGGCTAAACGATACAATGAACTCGGACTGGTACGCCTTCACCATTGCATCACATGACGGGATAACTTGGACCACTCATTGCCATGGCGAGGTCCGTCCTCAATTCGACTATCCACCTCGTCTACTCACCAGTGGTGTGCCACGATACTCTCGAAAGGTTAATGCTGAGCGCTGGTATCAATCCCTAAAGAATCGGGGCCTGGAGTATGGGGAAAGATTCAGGGGTCTGGCGGACATAACAGCGGATATAACAGAGCGAGTCAGCAGTGCAACAGTGACAGACAAACTAGAGTCTCATGAAAGTCGCTATACGCTGCATCCTATTGTGATCGACCAATGTCTCCAGGCAACCAGTGTAGCATGGGCGAACGGCATCAGTCGCCGTCTTGAGGGAATGGGCATCCCCGTGGCATTCGAACATTTATATGTGAAAGGTTCTGCAGAAACAATGAGGGTTGCGGTGAGAGTTGCTGAGATGGGCAAGGGAAAGCAGCTCGGCGAAGCGACACTGGTAGGACCAGAGGGCGAAACACTTCTTGCTGCAGACGAGGCTTATTTCTTCTCTGTAGATGAACAGCTCATGATGTCAGCATATTGCATTCCACTGGCATCGCAGATGCGGTGGCTTCCTGATATCGACATGCTTCCCAAGTCGTCATTGACACACATGAGGCCAACTACAGAAGAGACAAATAGGGCATTTTGGAACCTTATTATAGGCACCCAACTTGCCATAGTGCGGACTAACGACCGCTTGAAAGAGGTGGAACCTACATTGCCCCATATGATCAAGTGGAAAAACTGGCTAGCTCACGAAGCAGCCTTGATTTACCAGGGTGTGAGCTTAACACCAGAGATGCTAAAATTTGCCAGGATGACCCCTGTCGAACAAGATGAAGCGTTGCGAAGGAGAGCGGCGGAATATTTAGATACCGATTGGCGAGCAATTGGAGAAGCGGTCCTCGCTGTATACGAAAATTGCGCGGCTCTCGCAGTGGGAGAAACAACAGGGATAGATTTGCTGATGGCCCACGGTGGCCTAAAAGCATATTATTATAACGGTCAAGAGCTATCAGACTGGAGTCATTTCCTGCCAATCCTAGGCCACAACAATCCCCGTCTGCGAGTGATTGAGATTGGTGCTGGTACAGGGGCAGCCACGGCCTGTGCACTAAAACTTCTCCAGACACAGGAGGGAGCGAGGTTGTATTCTCAGTACTATTTCACAGACATTTCACCGGGATTCATGGTTGCTGCCCAGGAACAATTCCAGCACCACGATGGAATTGAGTATAAAGTTCTTGATATCACAAAGGATCCCCAGGAGCAGGGGTTTGTTCCACACACATTTGACCTTGTGATAGCCTCGAATGTGCTCCATGCTACGCCGATCCTTCGGGAGACTCTGCAGCGAGTGCATCAACTTCTAGTGCCGAATGGTTGGTTACTTCTGCATGAGTTGCATACTGGTAGGTTATCACTTGCGTTCAAGGCGGCATAACTGCTTTCCCTGTCGCTGACATCAAGCATAGATCTAAAGGTGACAAATTTTTTGATGGTAAGAGGCAAACAACCTATTCTCTGGCGAGCTAATAGACGGAACGAGCTAACGGCCGAATCAATCAAAGGGTACCCTTCCAGGTTGGTGGCTCGGGGCAGAGGATGGTCGGCCGGACGCACCCTATGTGTCGCCGGAAAGGTGGGATCAGGAATTGCGCGCTGTAGGATTTACAGGCAACGAATCCCTTGCATATGACGTTATCGAGCCGGCTACCAACACATTCACCATGCTTACGAGGGTGGCGCCATACCACGATCCTTCTGGGGAGGTCGTACGAGTCGGTATCCCCGAGGACTCGCTTGCGGGAACGGTGGAGCGCGCAGTACAAGTGCAAAGCAAACACGGTGAAAGAGTGGGCAACACAGGCCATTTCCCAGATGAAGTGGCTCTATTAATCAACGACGAGCATAA
This sequence comes from Aspergillus latus, assembly GCA_013306195.1. NCBI lineage: Eukaryota > Fungi > Ascomycota > Eurotiomycetes > Eurotiales > Aspergillaceae > Aspergillus > Aspergillus latus. The sequence continues at coordinate 8,554 of VCRL01000258.1, read as the reverse complement.
CTCATGGGCTCATCACGTCGCAACGCAGCTTCGAGACGCAGGATTCTCCGTGAAGTGGGTTAGTTGGGATGATACCCCTACAGATGGCCAATGCATCATCTCGCTGGTCGATATCGAGGGACCCTTCCTCTATGAGATGGACGAGGCACAGTACAGGGTATTCAATGACTTCTTGCAACGTCTAGATAAACAACGCTTGTTTTGGGTCACTCCAGCTACCGAGTTCGATGGCCGAGACGTAGACCCACGTTACGCGCTGGTGCATGGAGTCGCCCGAACCTTGAGGCTGGAGACAGTTCACCATCCTGTAACTATCGAGATCGGCAGCTTCGACAAGACTGCCGCACGGGCCCTAGTCCAGATCCTCAACAAGGTTCGTGACAGGCAAATTCAGCGGCCTGATCTCAATGACGAATACGAGTTCGCTGTCATAGATAGCACGGTTTACATACGTCGATGCCATTGGGTGTCGCCCGCGGATCTGTTGCCAAATTCTCCTCAGCCAGAAGCCATACGCAAGCTGGGTATTGGGACATACGGGTTGATCGATACGCTCCGATGGGTCGACTGTGAGCTGCCGCAGCTGGAAAGGACAGATGTCGAAGTCGAGGTGCGCTATGCCAGCTTGAATTTCAGGGTAAGCCGCCGCGCCGCCTCAGTATCGCGAAAGAAACTGGGCTAATCAAATAAAGGATCTCATGGTTGCTATGGGAGTAGTTGGAGCCGCAAACGAGCTAGGCGTGGAAGGGAGCGGGGTCGTCCGCAGGGTGGGGGACGGCGTCACCGAGCTTAAACCTGGCGATGAGGTTGTCATCGGCGCGACGGGGATGTTCCGCACGCACATCGTAGTGAATCAGCAGCAGTGCAAGAAGCTGACCCAAGAAGGTCAGCAGATAACTCTTGAAGAAGCTGCCACCATGCCCTCGGTGTATGCAACTGCATTGTGGGTTTTCTCTCACCTCGCTCATTTACGGAAGGGCCAAGTGAGTCTTCAGCTTCATTAAAACCGTGCGCGGGGATATGATCATTAAAATTAAGCTAACCTGCGTATATGATAGAGCGTGCTTATCCACTCCGCATGCGGGGGAGTTGGGCTAGCGTCGATTCGTGTGTGTCAGGAGCTAGGGGCCAAAGTAAGCGAGCGCCAAGTAACGGATGTTGAAGTTGTTGCACTCTAACAAAGATAGATTTTCGCGACTGTCGGTAGCGAGGAGAAGGCGCAATACCTGACTGAGACTTTTGGAATCCCACGAAATCATATTTTCCACTCGCGCAATACCAGCTTCTTGCCCGATTTAATGCGCGAGACAGGTGGTCGTGGAGCTGACATAGTGCTCAACTCTCTAGCCGGCAAACTGCTTCATGCATCCTGGGCATGTGTGGCGGAGTACGGCAAGATGTTCGAACTAGGCAAGCGTGATTTTTTGACTCACGGCACGCTGAGCATGACTCCATTTCTAAAAAATCGCGCGTTCTTCAGCGTAGACATGATTCACCTCCAGGGTCTGGACGACCGGCCACTGCATGAAGAGTAAGGATAGCCCACTGTATCACGGGAATAACTGACTAACACCACGGATTAGGCTGCAGCAGCAGGTTGAAGACTGGAAGAAGGAGGGTAAGATTGTGCCTATTCGTCCAGTCAAATTGTTCAACGCGGTTGATGTGGTGGAGGCTTTCCGCTACATGCAAGGGGGCACACACATGGGCAAGATCCTTATCAGAATGCCCGAGAGCGCTGCCCATATACCGTGCGAGACCAGGGAAGCAGAGGTAGTTTTTGCAGAAGAGGATGTTTACCTCCTTGTTGGCGGGATGGGTGGCATTGGGAAAGCGGTTGCTACTTGGATGCGGGAGCGCGGAGCTAGACACTTCATTTTCCTCTCGAGGTCGGCGGGCATATCGGAAGATAGCCAGGAATTCGTAGCGGAGCTACAGGGTCAAGGTTGCACGGCAGCTGCTGTGGCTGGGAGTGTGACGCATCTGCCGGACATTCAGCGGGCGTTGGCACAATGCGATGGGCGGCGGCTTGCGGGCGTGCTCCAGCTCTCTATGGTTTTGAGGGTAAGCAGCTGCTACTGAGGTAAATAACGATGAAGCTCTCAGAAAGGCTGAACAATTTCCTAGGACCAACTCTTTGCGAAGATGACGTTTGAAGAGTGGAATGCAGCTCTTGCGCCGAAGGTACAAGGAGCCTGGAATCTGCACGATGCTCTGAAAGATACGAAGCTTGACTTCTTTGTCCTCTTCGGCTCGTCCATCTCCGCGACGGGAAACAACGGACAGGCTAACTATGCAGCGGCCAATTGTTTTGTGGATGCCTTTGCAAAATACCGGCGGCAGCAGGGGCTCCCCTGCTCGGTGCTACATCTCGGCCCTGTGGAAGAAATCGGTATGCTAAGCAAGGATGCAAAAATTCTGCAACGTGCTCGTGACTTCGCAGTCAGGCTTGTCCAGGAGAGCGAGGTGATGTGCGGGTTGGCCCTTGCGATCCGCCAGTCCCCCGTAGCCAGTGGCACGCTCTACAGTCCGTGCTCGTCCATCATTGGCCTAGGAACCAGTAAACCGACAGCGGACCCCATGGTGCGCGAGATCTGGGACCGTGACGCACGCTTCGATATCTACTACAGCCTTGAGGCAACGGGAGAGGTGAAAATGCTGACGAACAGCGACCGCGCGAGAGCTCTGGTAGCACGAGTCGAGGCTGACCCTGGTATTCTGAATGACCCGGCGACCGAGCTGGAGCTCATGGAGCTCACGTGCGAGCTGGGCAAACAGTATACGGAACACATGTCGTTGGCTGCAGATAAAGATGATGAGCAGATTGCGGATATGACTATTGATTCGCTGATGGCGATCGAGATCAAGGGGGCTGTTCGTCGGAATTTAGGGATCGATGTGAGTCTGGTGGAGATCAGTCGTGCGGGAACTATTCGTGGTCTGTCACAGGTGGCGCTTTCGCATTGGAGAGTCAAATACCAGCAGCGCAATAAGGACGAGTTGGAGCTGGGAGACGAACAAAAGGACGAATAGCAGCCACCATTACAACCTTAATTTCCTGTTGAAGAAGAATGTTTGTCTTCATAGCCATCTGTGCATACTTTTCAAGATGTTGAATAGGAAATACAGGACTGCAGAGAGGTTCCTCTTTGGTTACTCTTTTGTATGCTGCTGATATTTTGGTCAAGCTGACAAGTATTCTTTGGCGTTTGGAAGGCAGATGATAATAAACCTTTAACAAGAAGTGGTGGTGTAGGCGTACGAAGCTGGAAAGTGATCTTTTCAAGAACCTGATCTTGATAAAGAGGTTCAAGGCCAGCTCCTGTAAAACCACTGCAAGTATTGCCTGCAGTAAAGACTTTTGTACGTGCTGGAGGATATACGTGTAGGAAATCTTGCTTGTCGATATGGTTATTTCCAGCCACCATCATACCTTCAACCAACTTTCCATATGCCTGTTTAAGTTGTTATGGGATGCTCCAGGAAGATCCATCTATATACGTCCCTTAACATAAGTGGTCCGAAAACACCCACATCAAGAGGCTGAAGATGATGAGATGTACGAGGAGGCATGCAAAGGCAGATAATTGCATTCTCCTTGCAGAATATATCGAAATTGTTAAGGGACGTATATAGACGGATCTTCCTATCTAGACGTGCCGTATGTACAAGAAGGAATCGCTAAAGAAGAAATGAGAAAGAAGGATTGTTGTTGTGAGGAAGTCTTGTAGGTGGCTCACCGCCTTCAGGACAGCGCAGGCCTTGGCCGAGTCACTAAGGTCTAAGGTCCTTGTATAGGCAAAGGACCCATAACAGAATAAGACAGCAGAATAAGACAGCAGAATAAGACAGCAGAGCAAGACAGCCAGGGCAGGTATAAAGAGTAATCTGGCAGGACTCAGGCAGATAAGTCCATAGCCAGGGGTAGGATAATTATAATTTACAGCCATGCAGAGTAGCCAGAGTAGCCAGTTATTATTAGATATAAAGCCCGCCAGAGCCCGCCAGAGGCAGTATCCAAGTAGTAGTCAGGCAGACTGGCAATCCGTCCAGCAAGTTTAGAGTCAGGGTTTTCATTATTACAGGTTGCGGATCAGAAAAGGCAGGATGTATTTGTACAAAGCAGGGCCAGGCCGAGGCCCAGAACCAGCCAGAGCAGCCAATATAGCACAAGCCCATTTAATAATTATAATCAGGCAGGAATCAAGACAGATCTGTCCATGGCCAGGGGTAGGATAATTACAGTTTATAGCCATCCAGAGCCGCCAGAGCAGCCAGGGGCAGTATTAAAGTCCAAATCAGGCAGACTTGTCATCAGCCCATTATTACAGTTTATGGCCAGATTCAAACAAGCAGGATCAGTTTGCACAGCAGTAGGTACAGGATCAGGCCATGAAAAGCCCAAGAGGCAGTCAAAGCATACATAGCACCAGTCAAAGCAGTCAATGCAGAGCCAGCCAGAGCAGCCAATATAGATACAGACCAGATATCAAGCAGCCCGGGCCAGATTATCAGATCCAAAGCCAGCCAGGGCCAAAGCCAGAATATCCAAATCCAGCCAGGGCCAAAGCCAGAATACCCAGGCCATGCCAGATATCAGCCCAATCCTGGCAGGCCAGTAATCAGCACAGCAAGGTATTTGCAGACCCAAGTAGGGAGAATCAATTTATATCCAGCCAAAAACAGGTATTAATCAAGCAATGCAGGTAGCCAGATATAGGTTAATATAGAGATTTAGGATCCCAAGCTATACAGAGTATTAGCCAGCAGGCAGGCATTTAAACCAGCAATTTCATGATCAGGGTTTAGATTATCATGGTTAGTAGCCAGATTAGAAAAGGCAGGATAATTTATATAGTAGCAGGATCAGAGGAGGCAGGCAGGGCCAGTTGGTGGATAAATACATATATCCCAGCCCAATTCCGCCCGATATGGTATACCCCAGCCAGTTTCATAGTTAGGCGCACAATATTGTGGTCCGTAGCCAGTACAGAGCAGGCAAAGCCAGCTAATATAGTTGGTCCAGAGCAGGCAGTATCAAACCACCAGGGTAGTTAATAATAGTAATAATATAAATGACAGTAGTTAAGCAGATATGATTATACCAACCCAGTTTCATGATCACAATATAAAATGTTGCAGTCCATAGCCAGTCCAGCAAAGGAAGTATATATTTATATAGAGGAGGCAGAGAGCCCAGTCAAGGTAACAGCCTAACCCACTGGGCCTCGGGAACAATAGAATCGTGGAGTTAGGGTCTAATTGCTTTGTATGGCACAATTTTCGGCCAAAGCGAATGGTTCCGTTGGCTCTTGGGCGAAGCGTTCTGTTGCAACCAGTCGGCCGATCCTGCTCAGGATTTACAAGGGTATGGAGACAGTACTTAAATCTAAGTAGGCTTATTTTCAAGCAATTCCGAGCAGAAACCAGCACATGGTGTTGAGCCAAAGTAGGTTGGGGCTGTTGGTGTAGTTTGGACGGGAGATCGGCGATGGCTGTATAGATAGTGTTTCAACAAAAGCAAAGGCACTGGGCAGTGTCAGATTCAGTCAGGGGAATCCAACCCCTTTTGAATCTCTCCATGTCTGTCTCCTATCTTTGTATAGTTTTTATATTCTGGCAGCATGTCGCAACTACCCTTTCAGCGAATCCCTAAGCTGCAGATCATGGTCTGCCAGCAATGTAAGCATGCTGTTTACCCTATCAAGGTCCAAATCTACCTGTTCAAGAAGCATTGTATAACTACCTTACAGATTCAGCCCGTGCTTGCGATTGTACAGCAATGGACCAACCTGATCCAGGACCTTGACACTGTTCAGATTCCCCGCGAGCTTGATCATCCGCTGCCAATTCTTCCTGTCCATACCAACAGCATGCAATGTCAGCAAGACCTGAGCTGATGCCACTATATCAGCACCCATATCAAGTGAATGCGACACCATTGGCAGCAGGTCCATGGCTGGAGCCAGCAGCCCCATGGGGGACGAGTTTGCGCTGAGCAGCAGCGACAAGGCAGGGAGGAGCTGCAGCAGTCGTATCGCATTGTCGCCTGGCAGCAGGTATTCCCCACGCGCAAGAACTTGCACCTCGTGCACATCCGATCGTGCGACCCCGAGCCCGACGAGCCCCGACCGCCATCAACCGATTCCGAGCAGATCGCCGCCGAGATCAAAGCCCGTGCTGACGACGACGAGCAGCAGGCGACACGCCGGACGGCCGAGAGCGACACGCTGCACGATGCGAACCCGTGGCTGCGCATGACCCGATGGGCCCGATACCTTGCCGGCGTGCACTTCCAAGACCTCCTGACGTTGTTACACCCCCCGACCCTGATGTGATTGACGGCGATCCTCGAGAGCAAGGAGATACTATCAGCCAGGCGACGCAGCGCGTGTGGGACGCCATGGGGCAGCTGGCTCGGCGCAGTCAGCGCACGGTGCAGCACTGTGGGAACAGTATTCGCATGATGGCTGCAAGCACAGTGCCTAACCAGATCCCACACCGTCCGCTGCAGGCATACATGGACGAGGAAAGCATTGTAAAGCATGTACAGCCGTGGCAGCAGATCCTGCTGTTCCTCATTCGCACGCAGACCAAGTGGCCATGGCGACAGAAGAAGCCAAGCTATGTCATGACCGCACGACAGCAGTGGACCTGGCAGCGACTGTGGCAGCTTGCCTGCAGATCTGACGAGGCAGGCGGGTCGCCGGCGTCACGCCAGAGCCCCGATCCGATCTTGGACACCGATTGACTTGAGGCGTTCGTGATGACCCTGTTGGAGACAGCCTGCCTCGACTTCTGCATCAAGCTGCTCAACCAGAAGACCAAGGTGCACGAGTACAAGAGCCCGTTAGTGTGTGCGATGGCCGTCCTCGGTCGCGGCGAGCAGGGCTGGCGCGACACCGACAGCTATCCACCAATCCTCTCGCGCGTGCTAAAGGTGGCGCGCTTTCTCGTCGTGCAGAAGGCGTTGTGGCTCGACCCCCAGTACTGGGACATCATCTGGATGTGGGCAGCAGCTGCCGAGCAGGGCTCGTGGGTGGGCGAGGCCGCGGATCAGGAGCTGGCGTGGCTGTTCGAGGACGAAGGGTACGCCGAGGCCTCGTCCCTGTCGAGTCTGCCATCAAGTAATGAAAGCACGGCGACTGGCCGCATGATTGGCCGCATTCGATCGCGGTCGTTTCAGGCCGGCGTCGACTGGATGGTGCAGCGATTCATGGTGCACGGCCAGCACAGCCCCGTCGAGGTGCTGCTCGACTGGCGCACGTACGGACTGAAGGTGCACTACAACACCACGGCCCCCGGGCATGTGACATGGATGGGGCAGGACCGGCTGCTGTACAAGCAGATGGACTTCATGATGGGCCAGTTTCGCAGTTTCGTGCACGGCGTCGTCGGGGCTGCTCGAGAGTTGATGGGCAGTCTGCTGTGTCAGCCCGATCATGGGCAGTGGCCGGCCATCCCGTGGGATCAGCTGTTTGACAATCCAACTGAGGGTGCAGCCGGCTGGAGCTTCCTGCAGGATGCTTGTATGCTGTAGCCTGTTGCGGGGAAGACGTGGCTGGTCGACCAGATCGGCGCTGAACCGGCCGTCGCGCGAGCCTTCATCACCCAGGGCGCCGTCAGTGCGAACAAGGTGCAGAAGTACTTTCAGCAGGTCGCACGATTCAAAGAGAAGCTGGCGGTGGCCGTGCACCTCACTGGTGGTGCGCCAGCACGCGTGCCCGAGCTGCTGAGCATCCAGCATGTCAACACTGACAACAACAGGCGTCGCAACATCTTCATCGAGGACGGCCTCGTCGTGTTCGTGACGGCGTACCACAAGGGGTTTTACGCGAGCAACGACGTCAAGATCATCCACCGGTACTTGCCTCGCGAAGTCGGCGAGCTTGTCGTGTGGTACCTGTGGCTGGTGCTGCCGTTTGTGCGCCAGTTGGCGGCCACCTGGGACCAGTTGACCCCGAGCAGCAGCCCCAGCAGCGCAGTCCACCACAGTCCGTATCTCTGGGGCCCGGACGTGGACACTCGCTGGGAGTGGTCGAGCGAGCGGCTGCGGGAGGTGCTGAAACAGGAGAGCGAGACCACGATCGGCGCCCAACACCCCCTGAACATCGCCAACTACCGTGACATCGCCATCGGCATCAGCCGTCGCTTCCTGCGCCCGTCGAGTGCATTTCCCAACAATGTCCTGGCCGAGCAGGAGCAGGAGAAGGCGGCGTTGGAGGCCGACGAGGATCTGGACGACATGGGCAACATCGCCGACGAGCAGGCCGGACACTCGCCCCACGTGGCCGCCATGGTGTACGGCCGTGAGATCAGCGAGCTCGCCGGCAGCACGACGACGCGCCGACTGCGGTTTCGAGCGTCGAGCAGCGACTGGCATCGGTTTCTGGGGTTTCCGGAGACGACGAGCCCCGTGCTGGGCAAGCGAGCCAACCCGTGGGAGGAGCAGGCCGTCGACCACCAGGAGCAGCGGCGACAGCAGTTGGCGGCGCAGAACATGGCGCAGGTGCTGCAGCGCATGACCGGACGGCCGGAGCTGCAGCTGCGGGGT
>VCRL01000257.1:0-26220 GCA_013306195.1 Aspergillus latus | reverse complement strand
GAATGATCCCTTGGTCAAGGGGCTGATACTTAGTTGTTGAATTGGCTGGTAGCCATACAACCAAAGTATTTTGAAGCTGTATAGAGACATTTTTAACAGCTGATTCATGAGCAGAGAAATTATCCATTAAAAGAAGGACATTTCTTCCAGTCATTTTTGTGTCGAACCAGCAAAGCCATTCTTCAAAGATCTTTCCAGTCATCCACGCCTTCTTATTATACCTCCAGTAGCAACCTAGATTCTCAATATTGATCCCAGCTGCCTGGAAAACGCGTGGTTTCTTTGCAGTACCAATAATCCAAATAGGAAGGCGTTCAGAGGCATCAGAATTTGTACAGAAATGGAGTGTAATTCGTGCTTTATCCTTCCTCTTCCCAGGTATAGAGCAGGTTGTAAGACTTCGGTCAGGAATCATTCTCCAATATAGACCAGTTTCATCACAGTTGAAGATATCCTTAGCCGAGTATTTATTGATAACTTGGCGAATACGAATCATTTCTTCGTCGGCATCCGTGGAAAGACTGCCTGCTTCACCATGGCATGTATTTGACCGAATATTTCGACGATTTTGAAAGCGCTGGAGCCAGCCATTACTAAACTGGGGCATCTTCTTTTCTGGGTAGAGAGATGGCCAGAATTGGCGTGCCTTCTCACGTACAAGCTCTTGAGATACTGAGATCTGAGTCTCTGCTCGCTGTATCCACTCATATAATGCCTGCTCAAGCTCTGGCCAACTCTCTGCACGGTACTTTTTAGCATCTAACTGGTAGTCTTTTGCAGTATCCAGCCAGTTATAATTTGTAGATAGAGTCCGTGAGATAGTAGATGGAGTAATATTCTGATTATACTCCTCTTCAAACCACTTCTGTAGCTGAATCCCAGTTAAATAAGGCTTTAATTTATGCTGGGCACGAAGGGCAGATCGCTGACAGTGTGTAATAGCAGTTTGTTTGGCCATTTTAATCAGAATTCGCAGTAACAGGGAACGCGGTCAACCAAAAATAAAATTTTTTTTGTTCCTCGTTATAAGCAATTTTGTATGAGAGAGTGAACAAAAGATTGCACATTGCGGATAGCGGGGTTTTGTGCAATTTTGTATGGGAAATTGAATTGGACACGGTGGCAGGTTGCTTATAACGGGGGATTCCCTATATCGGGGTTTCTTATAGCGAGGTTCTACTGTATAACACCCAGCTAACCATAAAAAATAAAATAAAGAATATTTTCCCGAGGATGGGTACATGACCCAAAGATACGGGCTGGTCTGTTCTAGGGCAGCTGCCTAAGAATTCTGGGCAAATACTTATTAGTACACGGCCAAATTATGTCCACGAATATTATATATATTCGTATTGACGACAAACTTCAGTGGCAATCCACTAACATATACAACGAATTGCGGATTTCTAGACGGCATCAACTCATCCTAGTGCTTTGTATACTAAGACCACCCGCGATGAACTGAACTCGATCTACCTAATAGGGCATGCTTCCGTCTTAGGTACTGCAGAGCGGCCATCAATGCGTCCCAGACTCAAAGCGATAAAGTCACAGGAAAACCATATGTTAAAAGGGCCAAGCACTGCACTAAAGGCTCTCCCGGGCTGCTCCAGCCGCGGGCTCGGAAAAGTACCGAAGCGACTTAGAACCATCGGAGTTAACCGAGAGTACAAATACTGCTTCATTTTGAATAAAAACGAGTACCGACTTCCGAGAGAGAATGGCACTAAAGGATAAAGGTGCTTGCTCAACTGTGTGGTCAGCACCTAGGGGAAAGGTATAGAGGATATTCTAGCTTTCTGTCTGACTGGGGACCATGCTTTACGCCTGGGCCGTAGGAAGGGCGTTGCCCATTGTTCTCTAGCAGGGGTCCTTTCATCCCTTGTTCACAGTCGATAAGCGAATATGAACACAACTAAATTTCAGATCAAAATCAGCCTGGCTAACCAGGCGACCAAGAACCAAAACCAAAAAGGAAACGCCCGATGGGGGGCTCGAACCCCCGACATTGGGATCACCGGCAAATTAAGGCGGTAAAAGTCCCACGCTCTAGCCAACTGAGCTAACCGGGCAACTTTGATGTCAGAGAGCAAATATATGCTGTATATATAGCTTATAATCAAGTTACAACTGAGCCAGGCACCTTCTGGTGCGGCACCGGCGGAATATGGCGGCAAGAGCCGCCGCACTACCGATTGGATTACTTGGCTCATGCTATTGTGTAGTGGTAACTCGGGAAGACGAACTGGACTGACCGGGGTGGTTGAAGTCTAGCCTTCAAATATCAACTCTCAAGAATGGGGCCTTCAGAGAGGTGCCTCAACAAAAGTAGGACAAAGCAGTCGGAACATTGCTTCGAACCAGGGTCGATTGACCTTAAGTCTTACGTGTTGCTTGCCTTAAGCACTACACACAGTCGGCGTTTCTGATTCGCGTCCTGATACCTTCGGCTTATGAACCTTGATCAGATAAGACATATGTTTAAAGACGGGAATGCCATCACCTCGATGATGAACTTGACTAAATTGGAGTCAGCAGTAAGGTCAATCTTAAATATCTTTCATCTATTGGAAAGAGAAGTCAATTATATATCCATGCTCTGCTTGTTCGCTAAGCCATATAGAGATCAACGAAGTTAAAAAAAGGTTTTATGCATAGATTTCAGCGTACATTTTGGCATCGTTGGACAGTGTATGGACTTTACGCACTGTGAGCTGATTGTATGGCCAAGTTGGCGCGCTTAATCGAGGATTAGGTGGCTATATAGCCTGGTCGTTGAAATAGCCGAAAATTAGTGCTGCAAAAGAACGGAACAAAAAAAAAGAAAGGTTCCGCCCGATGGGGGGCTCGAACCCCCGACATTGGGATACCAGCAGAATTAAGCGGTAAAAGTCCCACGCTCTAGCCAACTGAGCTAACCGGGCAAGCGATGGAAAATTATGAAACCTTTTGTCTTCATACCCGCAATTAACAAGCAGGCAATATATCCCCTGCCGTTCATTTGCGAACCTATGCAATCGCATCTGCGACAATACTTTAGAGGAAGACGAAGGAGGGCTCCATCTGTGACTTGATCATCCTATCTCCTGCTTCGTGTTGGCGTTTCATGTATCTTAAAAGGCGCGAATGCCAACCCAAGGTACACTCCGACTGTTCTCATACTACAATTTAGTCGATGCCACAATATGTGTAGGCTAGCCCATCGGGGCTGTTCCGGGGCTCCACGCTGTACCTTAAACACAACACTTACTTCGACAGAGGATCGGCAGGAGTCTGCTTCGACGCTTAGGAACCAACTAGGTGTCTACTGACGTCTAGTTGTCCTATCAAGAGCAGCTACAGCATTCTAGACACTTATGCGATCGTATGGTGTGGTCGACAATTTTAGGACAAAGAGATCTCGACGGAATTTGACTATCGAGCAGCTACCGAGGATGAACAGGGGATGGTTTTGATAATGAGGCTGATTGCGGAATGAAAGCCGGTCTCTTCCTTCCATAGTCTCGTTTCCATGAGCATATAGCGATCTCACTGCACAGAGCGAAACGCGGTCAGTATCAAAGTAAAAGGCAATCTGGTTCCTCAAGAGGCATTGAGTGCGGCAACCGACACCACTATGGAAGAAGCGGAACCGAAATTCTGTATGTATATACCCACTGAGGATATACACCACTCTGGATGGGAAATATCATGACCCGGAACATGAACGTCCACCGCATCAAAAAGGTGGTTGAAAAGGAAATAATGGGCAGGGATAATAATGTACAGACAACCTAGAAGAGCCTCATCTCATGCCAATGCTCCTTGGTGCCAAAGCTTGACACTTTCGGCTTTGCAGTCGCTGATATGCAGGCCATACATACGGCTCGGAGAATAACCGAAGCGTGCCGACTATCGGATCTATCCGAGACTACTTACGGAGGAGCCCGCGAAGAACGTCGAAAGTCAAACGTAGCGTCCAGCTGCTATTTCTCCTCTTCATCAATCCGCCATGCTTGCTTCTCACACTGTACGCAGGGCATCAAAGATCGGACCGAGCCGTCATGCTCGTACCTTAACCAACGCCCCGACCGTCGCCGCTCTGTACCAGGCCATCGAACCGCCGGTCATCAATGGCGTCAGAAAGCCTAGAAAACCGGGTGGTAAGCAGTAACTCGGTCAAGGTTTTTATAGGTATACTGAAAGAGCGTAGGCTACCAAGATTCTGGAGCAGATATTGTCTATACCCTCCAGCAGAAAGGCATCCAGGTGATCAAGTCGGACCCTTCAGCCCCTGTCTCCTCCAACGATGGCTGGGCATTCCCCGACACGGAAGAGGGCATCTACTCCGCCGTCCATCAGGGTGCCACGCATCTCTGGGCAAACACTATCTTATTCAGTTCTCATCCCCTTCAGACATCGGCCAGGTTGACGCCGCTCGCCGACAAGATCTATGTAGTCGGCCAGCCGCCCGGTCTGGTGGAGAATTTCGACGACAAGGCGTACTTGAACGGGAAGCTAGCCCAGATTGGTGGATTCACCTTGCCAGAGTCTTGGCTAGTCACTTCGGAAAATATAGAACAGCTCGTTCAACAGGTCGACCGGTATCCGATCGTTGGGAAGCCCGTCCGTGGACGCGGAAGCCATGGGGTCAAGGTGTGCCGTGACAAACAGCAACTGCTGCAGCATACAAGGACCCTTCTTGCCGAGTCGCCGCTCGTCATGTTGGAAGAGTTCCTCGCAGGCGAGGAGGCTACCATCACTGTCATGCCCCCGACACCCTCTAATCCGCACCATTGGAGCACGGTCCCGGTAACTCGGTTCAACCACGACGATGGCATTGCGCCTTACAACGGCGTGGTGGCCGTCACTGCCAACTCGAGAGTTGTGACAGAGGAGGAGCTCAAGGACCCAGCGTACGCCAAGATAATGCGCCAATGTGAGAAGGTCGCGCAGTTGATAGGAGCTACGGCACCGATCCGAGTTGACGTTCGCCGGTTCAGTCCTGGGTCCGATTTTGCGCTTTTTGACATCAACATGAAGCCAGTAAGTAGCTTACTTTTTCACTGACAATTAGAGGTCTAACGGAAGTAGAACATGACTGGGCCTGGCCGTCCAGGGCGCGAGGATCAAGCCAGCTTAACAGCCATTGCGGCTTCGGCTATGGGTTGGGACTATGGGACATTACTTGAGAATATTCTCAAAGGCGCGCAGCCACTGAGTGTCTTTCGGAACTACAGCACTCCTTTCTAGGCAGGAGAAGATTTCCTTACGCAGCAAAGCCTCTGGAATCTTCTTTTCTCAGTGGTCTCTGTTTGGCCTTGTTGGTGTACTGAAGTGGTAAGGCTACATAACGCAGTTTAACATGTAGATCTCTTAAAGTTAGATGTTTATCATCCATAATCTATGACTCTCATTTTCAAAACCCATTTCCCCTCTTGGCTATCCTGACTAATAATATATGAAACCATAATGGTAGATGAAACGTAACCGTCCAATATCTATGCAGCCTGTGCGTCTAACCACCCTTCCCCAAATAAACAGATCTAACACCTGAGCGTATAGACCTCTCTTCCCCTCGAATCAGTTCCCTTATAATCGACTGCTCTTCCATCATCCGCGATAACCCTCCTTGTATCGCCATTATGCAGAATAATATCCAGGTCGTTCCAGGCTGGCACAAATCCGCTGCTCTCATCCTTGGTAAAGCCCACAATCACCCGGTCTTCCGTCGATTCATACCGAATCGTATACTTGGACACCTTCTGCTCGACTGAGATCCCGTCGTCTTCCATCCAGCTCGTGGTGAAGACGGTCCCATGTGACGTTGAGCGCGGAGGGAAGATCTCTACCCCGCGGTAGTCGTCCAGCTCGGTGATGGCGAGTGAGGCCGCCGTCTCGTCGCCGGGAACGCGAGTCTGAAGGGACTTGCCAACGGGGATCGCGCCGCCGATCTTGGCGAGAAGGGCAATACTTTCCTTCCATTCAGAGGGAACCTCAACCCATTGTCCGGAGGCATAGTACGTGTACGGGGCGTTCATGTTGACAAAGCCATAGTCAAACTCGTCCCCTGCCTTGCGAGGGAGGTACACTTTGGCAACATTGACACCCGGCTCGTAAACACCTCCGACGAGGATAGTCTCGCCGAACCAGAACTGTTCCTCGCCGCGCTTGAGCTTCTTGCTCCATACCTCGGGATCAGACTCATACCCCCAGCCGACCCAGCGTTGGGGCGGAGAGGCGTAGAAATGGCTCTCCAGGCCAAGGTTATATATATAGGGCAGGATCTCATAGCGCCGCTTAATGGTGGCACGGACCTGAGGTGTCACTTCGGGGTACATCCAGGGTTCTATGACTTCTCCGACCTCGTTGTTATTGGGGGATGTCTTGAAGCAGTTGATTGCGAAGCGTGGGGAGTAGATGCCGAGCTGGATCCAGCGAAGAAGGAGCTCAGGCGATGGCTGCGGACCTTCAAATCCGCCGATATCGTGACCTTCGCACTGTCGACTTGTTAGAGGAGTTTCAGTGTGCTCTGGTTGGGTTGTAGTGGACTTACCTGGAGAAGGGACATTGCTGCATTTAGTGACAGCGCGTTGGCTCCCTTCATGCTCTCCCAGCTCGTGACGTTATCGCCGCTCCATGTGCTGGCCGAGTATCGCATCGTACCGGCTGTGGCGCTCCGGGTGAGCACAAAGGGCCGGACATTGGGTTCGAGATCACGAAGGGCGTCGTGGGACGCCTTGCCCATAAGCTCGGTGTGCATGGCTCGGCCCCAAAGGCCGACGGTATTGTTCTCAGTCTGCTTCTTCGCTGCCTCGGCGACGGTCGGTTCATCGAGAGCCAGTCTCCAGTCGTCGTTAGGGAGGGTGTACTCGTTGTTGTCGTTCCACATGCCGTCAATGCCAGACCGTTTCAGAAACTGGACACCGTCATACCACCATTTGAAGGCGACGGCGGAGGTGAAATCGACGTGGCATCCATCGCCTCCTGTTCCACCTCCGGCACTCCACAGGCGCATATAACCAGGCTCGCCCGTTTCCGGATCTTTGAAGAACCCGCTCCCGTCAATGAGTTTTTGGAAGTCCGGGTGCGAGGCGAGCGTGAACGGCTTGATGTTAGTGAGGAGACGGATACCGCGCGAGTGGTACTCGGCAATCCACTTCTCTGGATCTGGGAATCGGTACCTGTTCCAGGTAAAGACGGTGCGGACCTTCGGCTCGTGCTCAGCGATGGAGTAGCCTGAACTCATCTGATGTGCGGAGCAGGGGATATCGTGCTCCTTGAGCTTGTCTGCGAACTCCGTCAGGGCCTGGTGGGCTGGAGGATCGTCCATCGCGCTGTACCGGTAACCACCAGAGATGTAGCCGTAGGCCCAGCGAGGGACGGCCAGAGGGAAGCCGACCAGCTCGGCGTAGGATCTGACCACTTCCCTTAGCGTCCTGCCAACGATGAGGTACTGCTCTAGGCCACCAAAGTCCTGACGGTAGACTTTGAAGTGGCCCCAGAGACCGTCGACCTCCGAGCCCACGGACCATGTCCCCCTGGCATGTGTGGTCGAGAAGATGGCAACGCACCCGGCGGGCGTCGCCTTGATTAGAAGTGGGATGTGCTTGTAGAGAGGATCGGTGTTGTAGACGTCGTAACCGAAACTGTCGGTGGCTGAGAGCTGGAAGTGCCTGTTGGTGAGGTCCATAGGAGCAGACTTTTCACCCAATCCGACGTGAAGTGCCTTTCGGTCGTGCTCGGTATAGTGGGCGATGCCGTCGCCGTCAATGACATACGAGCGTAGGGGGAGGTCGCGGTACAGCGGCTTGCTGTCACCTTTCCATGACAGCGAGACCACCGGGGTGTTCTCCCAGCTGACTGCGGCTTTGACATTGCCAACCTCGATGTCTTTCTGCGAAGGACTGCTGCTTGTCGAGACCTCGACGCCGTCCAGGCTAGTTTTTGGCTTCGTGACGCTGGGGTATGGAGGGAGAGGATGGGACGGGGAGGTGAAGGTAACGCGGAAAAGGTTCTCACGAACGGCCTCAAAGGAGAAGTCGAAGGAGCGTCCTTTCGTACCTTCGGAGTGAAGAAAGACCGCAGGACTCGAGTCCTGGGCCTGTGTTTGTTTGTAGCCATTGGGGCAGTACTCTTTCTGCGGCATGGCGGTCGAACTGAAGCAGAACAAAGCTAGTGCCAATGACCGGTCTAATTGACGCGACAACGAAGCTGTATTTGAATTATAGCTGCGACAGCTCCCCCTCATTCTATGAGGGGCATACTGAGGGGCTTGCACTGGCAAATGGGGTGGCTGCTCTGTCGGGGCTCGGGGGGCATCTCCGACCTATACAGCTCGAAAGTCGTCACACGATGGTCGGTCGAGATGGCCGAAGACCGAATCCAGTGCCAAGGTGTTTTCCATGGGACCAGTCATTGAGCGAATCATGAATGGGCTCGGAGATGGTCCGTTGACCTTGTATTTGCTGGTTGGCTCTGTCTAGCTCTTTGCTAGCCCTCGTTAGCCTCCGGTCCGTCGTCTACTAGCCCCGTCTCAACCAGCCGACGTTTCTCCATGTGCCATTCGAGCTTAATGGCCTGATAGCCATCGGCCTTTGTCTCCTTCGCCCGACTGTGGAAATGCCATTTCCCCGCGGGGTGCCCCAGGTTCATCTTCTGGCTGGCCTGGCTGGTATACTGCCATCCACACCCCCCTGGCCTCACATAAAACTCGCCTGCCCCCAGTGCTGCTGTCGACCCGGTATTGATCGCCAGAATATGTATCTTCCTGATCTGTATCTCAACGGCTGACTTGGCCTTTATTTTATTTTATTTTATTTTTTTACCCCTGAGATATTATCTCCATTCTACTGACAATCTGCATCTCTAAGTTTGGTCGATTACACTTGTCACTGCTTGAGAGCATATCCTACCGGGAAGGGAATCACCATTATGGACCCAGTGGCTCCAAAGTCCAGTCAGGATGAACGCATCGAAGTTGCTCCGTCTCCAACACCGGCTCAAGCCCCTGTGCCTGTTCAGCCGCCTCACCAGCACCCCCCAGACGGGCACAAAGATAGGGCTCTCGAGCTGATCGAAGACATTGGACGCTCGACTATCCTGACTCCCGAGAACAACAAACGCGTCCTTCGCCGTATCGACTTGCGACTGCTGCCCATTCTCCTGGGCATCTACTTCCTCCAGCAGCTCGACAAATCGACTCTTTCCTATGGCTCCGTCTTCGGTCTCATTGAAGATGCCAACCTCCATGGCCAGCAATACTCCTGGCTGGGCTCGAGCATCTACCTTGTCCAGCTGGTTGCTCAGCCGGCCATCGCGTATATCCTCGTCAAGATCCGCTTGGGCAAGTTCCTTGCTGTCATGGTCTTCTTCTGGGGGATCTCGCTGGCGTGCATGACCCCGGCCAGGTCCTTTGGAGGGCTGTTGGCTTGTCGGATCTTTCTGGGGTTGTTTGAATCCGGGATTCGTAAGTCGTCACAATCATCTTTTCCGCACTGGTATCGAAAGACTGATTCTTGTAGCCCCTGCATTTATCGCCATTACTCAGATGTGGTATCGCCGTCGGGAACAGCCAATGCGGCTTAGTTCGTGGTATGCCATGAATGGCGTCGTTAACATGGTGAGTCTTTGCTGGGAGTCCATACTCTGGGGCCATTGGCACTAACGGAGGTATCCAACAGTTTGGCAGTCTCATCGCCTTCGGTCTCGGTCATATCCACTCTAGCCTCGCGCCTTACCAGATCATCTTCCTCTTCTTTGGGCTTGTCACGATCGCCTTTGCCTTCATTGTCTTGTGAGAAAAAGCCCTCATCTTAAATTGACCGCTCTAATAGGATCGTGACTGCTATAGGTTCTTCCTCCCCGACTCGCCGATGCAATCCAAATTCCTCAACGAAGAGGACAAACTGCTAGCAATCGAGCGGCTCCGGATGAACCAACAAGGCATTGAGACCCACGAATGGAAATGGGCCCATGTCAGAGAAGCATTCCTCGACCTCAAGTCCTTCTTCTGGTTCGCGTTGATGTTCTCAATCTCGTGCGTTGCACTCCTTCCACCTACACGGAAACTGTTCTAATACGGTTGTGCAGAATCCCCAGCGGCGGCATCACCACCTTCGGACCACTGATCATCGAGTCGTTCGGTTTCGACCAGCTCAAGACCATGCTCTTCAACATGCCGTTTGGTGCGATCCAGCTCATTGCAACCCTGGGTGGCGCGTGGCTCGCGACCAGGTACAAGACCAAGGGAGGTGTTATCGCGCTCCTGTGCCTCCCTGCCATCGCTGGCTGTGTGATGTTGCTGGAGATTCCCCGCGGTGACGCCCACAAAGGGCCGCTGCTTGCGGGCTATTATATCGTAAGCATGTCCCCTCATTGTGGTTGAAAGGTGCTAACAGTGCTAGATCTCTGTTTACCCCGGCATTAGTAGGTTCAGTCGAATCTGTTCATGGATTATACATTAACATCAGCAGCACCGATGATCTACTCCTGGGCTGCCGGAAATACAGCCGGTGAGACTAAAAAGAAGGTCATCAACGGTATCTTGCTGGTTGGCCAGTGCGCCGGTAATGTATGAACCCAGGCTGTAGAGCACTAAAGTCAAGTCAAAGCAGAGCAGAGCTAACCGCAGCAGGTCGTTGGCCCTAACCTCTATACCACTGACGAAGCTCCTGGGTACAGACGTGGTCTCCTGTCCAAGTAAGGCATTCCGAACCTATCTCTGTTCTGTATCTGATGTGGAAATAGTCTCGCCATGTTCTGTGTCCTCGTTCTACTCTGCGTGTGAGTCTATCCCTATTCCCTCTCCCTCGTGTAACAATAACTGAATGTCTAGTCTCAACTTGATTTACATCTTCTACCTCAATAAACGGCAGGAAAAGAGACGTGTGGCTATGGGCAAGTCCGCGAAGATCGTCGATCGCTCAATGCAGACTGTTGGTGAGACCGACATCGACAGCAAGGACGATGTCAATCAGAGGGTGGACGATAATGCGTTCAAGGATCTGACGGATTTCGAGAATGAGGACTTTGTCTATGTATATTAGGGTAGCGTACCGTAAGACACATGGCGATAGCACGTGGGACGGTCTGTGTCTGCATGTACTCTCAGTAGTGGAATACGAACTGCACATTCTTCCATCCAGACCAATCAGATGCATAAGGAATGCCTGATAAATATTCCAGCCCATCCCCACACTTGCTACATACGAAGACCAAGGAAAGTGTCTTCCCCACAGTCCAAAGCCACTAAATCCTTCTGCTTCTAGCCGAGCCGGGGATGTTCCGACGCCTTTCAGACTCTTTTACCTAGGCACGCCGCAAACGTCCGTAGACTCCTCACAAACCAGGATCTCCTAGAATTTCAAGTTTAAATCCCCTTGGCTGCCATCAAGATGTCGGAAGATCCCTATCTCGTGGCGCCTCCACCGTCCATGAAACGTATCCCTGTAAGCCGCCTTACCCCACGTTCTTCGTCGTCGATCAACCCGCTTACAGCACAACAGAAAGCATGCAGCGCGTGCCGACAGTCCAAGGTTAGCCCGTTCTGGCTGTGATGTTAGCAATATGCAGCTGTCTAAGGTAATCTGCAGGTGAAATGCGACGGCAAGCGCCCGTGTACGCGATGCGAGAAGATCAAGAAGCAGTGTGTTTTCTTTGAGATCCCAAAGGACCCCATGGGCGAGTATGTTTGATCCTCCTTCCTCCCTTCTTTACTCTACCAGGTGGCAATGGATGGCGTTGACGATGTAGGCGGCTCGAGTCTGTCGAGTCCGAGGTCCGCCGGCTGCAGGGGCAGCTCGATGAGATGAAGCAAATGCTTCGTTCTGCGCAAGCTCAAAATAGGACACAGAGTCAGGCCGGGGCAATAACTGGCGCTGAGCAGCCAGGCGATGCCGACCAGCAGACGTGTCAAGAGAGTTTCTCGGCAATCGCTCCGCCGGTCATCGCTGAGAGTGCTACCCTGCTGGGACAGGACAGTATGCCCTTGCAGCCTCCGGTTCAGGCTCCACAGGGAGAGACGCATCGGCCGGCGAAGAGAAGGCGCCCTGGGTTTGAAGTCAGGGAAGAGCCGATTTCCGATTTCATCAGCAAGGGTCTCATTACGATGGACTACGCGGTGGACTGTTTTACAGCGTGCGTTCCTAGACCTGATTGAGTGCTTGATACTAATGCTCAATAGATTCTTCCAAGGCTGTGTATGTGCTACGCTGGGGATATCTCATATAAACTAATGACTGGCAGGATAGGTATATACCAATCTTCGATCCGAAATACGACACTTTCGAATCAGTGCGGTACCGGAGCAGCATGTTGCTAAATGCCATCTGCACAATCGGGAGCCGCGTGGAGTCCAGTACGTGAGTCGCCAAAGGCCAAGTCACACGCGCTGACTGTGTAGGATCCGGCTCCCAGCTGTCTGAGCTGCTCCAGACAGAGCTCAAGAAGTGGATCAACGTGGTGATCCAAAACGAAACGTTGAATTGTTTGGAGTCTGTTCAAGCGTTGCTGGTGATCGCTTGCTACTCCGCCGAACGCTCCCTGATCCTATCATTTGCGACCCGCATGGCGCTCGACTTGGGCCTCGACGAAGCATTCGAGGAGCTAACACACCGATTGACTATCAAGGATGTGGAGGGAAATCCGGATAACGCCGGCTTGGCTCAACAAGAAAATGTACTGATGCGCAAGTCTCGAACGTGGTTCGGGCTGCTGGTCCTGGAGCATATGTAGGTGAACCCTCAACCGAAGAATCCACCAGCTAATTGTTCTCAGATTCAGTCTGGATGGTGGTAAACCCCCGGGAATCCGTATGACGGGGAATGCACGGCGATGCCGCAAGTTGCTCCATCAGCCTTCTTCCACCGTCTTGGATCTCAGATTATTCTCACAAGTCGAGGTACGTCGCCGCTCCGTAAAGTGAAGTATGGACTAACCCTCCCAGCTGAACGTGATCAGAGGTTTGCTGCCCCGACCACGAAACGGAGGGATGATTACTGACAGCGCCAGTGCAAATCAACGAAAACTTAGGCGGCAAAACGCCCATGACCCGTGCTGATATCGCAGCATTCGTGCAGGATGCTAAGCTTGATTTGGATCTTTGGTTTGAGTACGTTAATTCTTGGAACGCGCATGAGCCATCTCTAACAGGCGCAGTGACTGGCAGCGAATAATAGGTACGACCTGTCACAGTACTACCTAAATTCGGGACTGACCAGGCAGAGAACGGTCTTGCCCCAGATGATGAAGAGCGAGGGCCGCTCTTGGCTGCTCTTCGCGTCCAAGGTTGCTGGTCTGAGATGATGCTGCATTGCAAGGCGTTGCGGTCGATGGGAGTAGAGAATGTTGCGTTCGTCTTCCAGTTTCCTATTCTTTTTTTTTTTTTTTCACAGTACTGATTGATCAGGGCCATGTCCCCCGTCGAGCGAAAGATCCTATTAATGGCAAAAGCCAGCGCCCGGAAACACCTCAGCCTCATCACGATCGAGCCTGATTCCTACCTCGCCAAGCTCAAATACGCAATGGATTTTGTCTGGGCCAAGTGCGCCTTCTGTTTCCTCCTGCTACTCAAGTTGTCCCGTCTTCTTCCAGAGGGGAAGGAGGAGCACCAGGAACTCCTGACGCACGGGAACCGACTTCTAGACGACCTGACAAAGAGCGTGTCGAACAGTAATGCAATCAGTAACGGCAATGTTTACCTACAGATCCTTCGATTGAGCATTGAAAAGTACGGTCGCACGCTTCAAGAGAGTGGTCTAGGCCTTGAGGGAGAAGCCGCAGATGCGGCTCCGTTCTGGGAGCTCTTTGATGCTCAGACGGAGTTGACGTCTTTCGTGCCGGAACAATTCGTCCGCGAGTGGGATTTTCCCGGCCTGAACCTGTTCTATTTCCCGACAACATGGCAGGACTTTTTTGCAGACTTTTCGTTGGCTGTCTGATCGTCCGCGCAGCTGAAGCATCGCCGGGAAATAGCAGAAGCCCTATATCCTTAATCCCGAGTCGTCTAAACGCGCAAAATTTTAGCAGGGCCACGCATAGCCCTCTAAGCTGCGGACTACGACGGAGACGAGTGAGCTACTCAGTAGTTCACTTCACAAACGCCAGTGGAAACACGCCGTCCGACGTGCCAGTGTCGAATGGCCAAGGCCAATCATTTAGCAGCTCTGCCGGCAATTGGAACTGAGCGATTGGGTCGTCCATCCCGGTCATTGGAGCATGCATAGGCGTAAGATTGGATTGCTGGTAGACTCCGGACACTAGGTCGTCTTGGACTGGTGAATTGAGAATAGAGGTCGGCCGCGGTTGTGGTGCAAAGGCAGTAGACGATAGCTTGGTCATCATATATTCGTCGATGCGATTGACTTGTGCTTTAAGGCGCTCGCTTGTGCCAGTGGATCGGCGCAGGCCCGACTCCAATCGATGCAGAAGGTCGGCCATCTCCAACAGGAGGGTGCGGACACGTTGGTAGGACACTTCTGACAGACTGCCTTCCATCACCGAGCCAAGGATATATCCTATCCCACCGAGGTGGTGTAAGAGTGGAGAGCTGATAGCTTTGAGATACTCAACCGGCACCTTGGAGAAGACACTCAAGACCTGACCAGCAACATCGCATTTCTCATCTACCCCTTGCTCCTCATTCGAGGAGAGGACCATCCGCAGCAGCTGGAGAGTCGCTTGGATATTGGCAGACTGGAAGCCGAAAATGTCGTGGGCGAGGTCTCCGGTAACCGGTCGCGTTTCTCGGAACTGGGGAGGGAGCGACGAGTACATGGACAAGACGTGGTCCATGAGCCACGAGCCTGCAGTCTGAGGGGGACGAAATAGCGACCAGACGTCCGCTGCGCCGTTGTTGGGGCGCGGTCGTCGCCTCTGACTATCGAGCGCATGCTCTAGCATACGATACATATCGGTGATGAAATTCCAGCCACATATCCAATCGTCCGACACGCCAGACGCACCGACCCGCCCGTTCTCCGCAGGTGACACCCCATGGGCGTTCTTCGAGATAAAATCGTCCTTTAGTTCTCCGGGGTAACGGACATTCGACTGCGCCTCGCGGTGGCGAATGATCCCGCCCCAGACGATCGACGAGTACACATCCAATGTGTATATAGACCAGAACTGCAGATTGTTAGACTTATCAATACGAAAATGAAATCTGGCTTACCATTCGTCGGCGAATCTCGATGGTGACGGGATCCAAATCTTTCGGCCAAAACTTCTCGTCGTGGAGCCCGTCCATTGTCGCCAAGGTGTGATACATGCCCAGGTACTGCTGCATGCCTTGGATCTGTCCATGCTGGATACTGGCAATGCTTAAGATGGCGCACGCTCTCATGTACTCAGTACCTTTTGCAGCGGCTAAATCGCGGGGGATCGATTCCTTCGCCGCCATGCAGAAAATTTCCGACGGCGGGTTCGCCAGCTGCCTAGAGCTCCAGCGAGACGAGTATAAAGCCCCGTCGCGAGCGCGGGCAGATGCCAACGCGCACATTGCCATTGTTGAGGAAAAAAGGCCGTCGTCATGGAGATAGTCCATGTTTTCAAGCGTCTTTGTGAACGTCGGCCAGTGGAACAGGGGGAAGCTAGAGATCGAAGACTGGTTAGCTGCGGAATGCGCGGATCACGACTGAGAAACCGTACATTGGATAGACGATCTCAAAATAGACCTGGGCTAAGTCCCTGATGGTGTCTTGACAGGCAGTCGCGAACGCCTTCCACGGGGCGATCGAGGCGCCCTCGCTGGGACCGGCCAGCACTACGGCGCCGGTACCGTTGAGACCATCCCACGAGGCGTTGCTTGGACGAGACTGGTAGGCCGTGCTTGTCGCTGAGCCTGAGAGCCGTCGAGTAGCATCGTCATCTCGAGGCGCCGGTGTCGGGCCTCCTGGTTGCGCCGACTGGCCGCCGGCAGGACTGGCATTTCTGCGCGCACCACGTCGACGAGCCGGACGGTCATAGGTACAGGGAACATCGAAATCGGCGCAGTTCTGGCAGGGAGCAAGAGGGCCGTTGTTCTTATTACATTTGATGCTCCGTCGATTGCAAAAATCGCCTGCAAAAAGGGTCCAGTCAGCCAGTGAACGGTTGTCGCGGACCGCCGCGGAGAGCCGCGGACGCCCTGGGGAGGAGCAGAGGGGAAACAGACAGGCTTTGGAGATGCGCTGGAACTTCCGCGGGCGCTGTGACATTTCCGAGAGAATGACAGAGCATTGGAAGTGGTCGAGGCAATCGCCGCATGATATTGTCTTTTGTCAGAGCGCAAGGAGACAAGGCGTCCTTGAGACGGATTCTGTTGGACGATTTCACGAACGGCAGCTGAGCATTAAGTGACCTCGGGTATCCGTATTGGGGTTAGCCTGCCCAGAATCAATTACTAATTATGTAATACATAGTCTTTTGTAACAGGAAGGTGCTTATGCTCGTGCTTGGGGCTTCCTAAGAAATACCCCAGACCCCGCACACTGAATAACGAACAGGATGTTTATAGATTGAAGATGTCTATAGATTCAAGACGTTTATGAATTCAAGAGTTTTCCGTATAAATTCTAAACGTTTCTATGTTACCATCGATATGACTGTTCTGCATCTAAAGTGAACATCAAGAATAAAGCTTTCCTGGTTCAAATATGCCAAGGACTGCAATTTTAGCTGCCCAGGAAAGTTTATATATATTGACTCCAGCTCCACCTTCAATACCGATAGAAGACAAGTGGTTACAGGCCGAAAATATTGGAAAAATGGGAAAATTGGAAAATTGAAAGGATTGAAAGGATTGAAAGGATTGAAAATATTTATTCATTAGTCATTTATCATATCGAGCCTAATTATTTACCACTTATTGTCAAACACCTTCCCGTCTACATAGTTGATCAATTCGCTGACCGGCTTCAAGTGATCGCGGCCAGCGCCAAAGAGCATGCCCTGCCGCATCACCTTGCGGTAGTTCTTGCCCGGAGACACTTTACCCAGGACGTATTCTTGACGCGTCTCTACGCGCGTCGGCACTGGAATAGATCGGCCGACGATAGCCTCCATGCCCTGCCAGGCGAAGGTGATGGCCTCCTTGGCACCAGCAGGGATACCGGCCTCGTCGAGCATCATGATCTTAGCGTTGGGGTAGTGCTGCTGGATGTACTTGGTGATGTTGGGGTTGTAGGCGCCTCCTCCGCACATGAAGATCTCCTCGATCTCGAGGCCTTCAGGGGCGTAGCGGCGGTAGTGGTCGACGATTGCTTGTGCGGTGACTCGGGTGATGGTCGCGACGACATCGTCAGGGGTCAGGCCCTTGCTTTCAGCCTTGCGGATCAGGTCGAAGGCCAAGGTATCCCGGAAGACCTCGCGGCCGGTGGTCTTGGGCGGGTCGAGCTTGAAGTAGGGGTGGTTCTGGATGAACTCGTCGACGAGCTCCTGGTCGACGGTGCCGCGAGCGCCCATCTCGCCGTCCTTGTCGTACTCGCGCTCGCCGTTGGTGTAGTGGCGGACCACGGCATCGATGAACACGTTGCCGGGACCGGTGTCAAAGTCGTAGCAGGCATCGACGCCGCCGTGCGAGTCCGGAGGGATGAAGCAGACGTTGGCAATGCCGCCGATGTTCTGGCACGCCCGAAGCTTGGTCGGGTGGTGCAGAACCAGCGCATCAAAGAAAGCGATGAGCGGTGCACCTTGACGACCGGCGGCCTGGTCGCTGACTCGGAAGTCGGTCACGGAAGTGATACCAGTGCGCGAGGCGAGGAACGAGCCCTCGGCCATAGTCAAGGCGCTTCGCACTTCATTCGCCTCGGGCATCGACAGAAGCCAGATGGTCTGTCCATGGGACCCAATGACATCGATGGAGGAGATGTCCACCTTGTAGTCTGCACAGAACTGCTTGACCGCGGCGGCGAATGTCTCTCCCAGGATGACATTGACCTCAGATAGCTCTGAGGGCGAAGTCTTGTTGTACAGGATGATGTTCATCACCCGCTTCTTGATCGTCTGCTCAAGCGGGATTTCTCCATACTGCGCGCGTGAGTGTCCATTCATGTAGAGTATACTAGCATTGCACATACCTTGAGCAGCTCAAAGTGCATGGGAGACTCTGGGGTCTCCTGCCGGAAGCGACACAGAGCACAGTCGATGCCATCCTGTCCAAGTTAGGGTTGCCGCGCATCTTTAAAAGAGCAGGACAAACTCACCATCGAGGTGCCGCTGTTCAAGCCCAGCACCGTGATGTCGAGAGCATGGCTTTGGGGAGTTTCGTTGGCCATTGTGAATGCGATGGGAGTCTGCGGTCGTATGATGTGCCGAGCATAATCGGACAGCTGGAACGGCTCAATCATATATCGGAGGCAGACTCGGGCGCCTTATCGGCAACACGCTTGAATCGAGGAGCCGGCGCTGGGCCCAGAACGCCGGAACAGGAGCCGATCAGCTCTGTTGGATGTGTAAATGGGTAATCGCCTAAATGGCTAAATTCTTCAAAGGTTTACTGGGTGGGCAGGGGGGAGTGCTCCACCAATGCGGAACAGAATCCTCAGTTTCTGCACCACACTTCTGGAGTTGGGGCGTTTCTGTGGAGGCGGAGGACTTATGGGCTAGTGGTTGCCTCATGAACGCTTCCCCGGGTTTTATAGAGTGCAACAACCCCGGGCTTTGGCCTGTCTTTTTTCCCAAATCTTCTTTGGTGGTCAACCGTCATGGCATACACCACGCTCTGGAGGCGCTTGTCGCCTCGCCAGCTCAATGTCGCCGTCCAGGTCTTCTCGCTCATCTGCATCTTCTTCGAGGGCTACGACCAAGGTGTTATGGGCGGCGTTAACGCCGCGCCGTACTATGTCACCGAGGTTGGAATCGGCAAGCCGGATGGCACTGTGACTGACACTACCCATCAAGGAGGCATTGTCAGTATCTACTACCTCGGCTGTATCTTTGGCTGCTTCGCTGGAGGCTGGCTGGCTGATCGCATTGGGCGTATCAATGGACTGTTTATCGGTGCAATCTTCGCTGTCGTTGGAGGTGCTCTCCAGGCAGCGATTCAGAGCTCGGATTTCATGCTCGTCGCCAGAGTCGTGACGGGTGTTGGCACTGGAGGTACGTATCTTATCTTACCCTAAGCACTGTTAGTTATGGGCCTGTGCTGATCGAACAGCGCTGACTGGCATTACGCCGGTTCTGGTGTCAGAAACCTCGTCCGCCGACCACCGCGGCGGGTTCTTGGGCTATGTTTTCATTGCCAACTGTATGTTCCTCGCCTGAATTCCCCCTTATTCTCGACGCACCACATACTGATCCTGCAGACCTGGGAATCTCGGTTGCGTACTGGCTATCGTTCGGCTTGGCCTTCATCAATAACGGATACTCGGATATCAGATGGCGGTTCCTGCTCGCCTTCCAGTGCGTTCCAGCGATCTTGCTGGTCTTCTTCATCAAGATGCTCCCTGATTCTCCGCGATACTATGCCTCTGTTGGGCGTAACGAGGATGCCCGTGATCTGTTGACAAGGCTGCGAAGCCACAAAGCGAGTCAGGCCGAGATCGAGCAGGAGTACATGGAGATTGTAGCCGTGGCCCAAGACAGCAAGCCCAGTTCGCCGATCCAATTTATCAAGATCTTGATAGGCAAGAGCGGGCGGCCGGGAACCAATCTCAGCCGACGGGCCTGGTTGTGTGTGTGGCTTCAGATTATGGCTTCGTGGACCGGTATCACGGTATGAGAATCCTATCCGGTGGTATCCCCCTAGCTAAACCGCGTCAGGCTGTCACGGCATACTCGCCCACTCTCCTCAGTCAAGCTGGATACAGCAGCCTGACCCAGAACGGCCTCGCAGGAGGTCTCAACACGATTGGTATCGTTGGAACCATCATCAGCGCGCAGATCGTGGACCGAATCGGTCGAAGAATGTGCTTGATGCTCGGTGCTCTGAGTCTCTTCATTGTTGAAGTCATCGTAAGCTTGCCCCTTTTCCCAGAATAGACCCTTACTGATCCGCTAGGCCGGCTCTGTCTATGAAGCATCCCTTCACAACCCGGAAAAAGCGGCCGACTACGCACCCGCTGCAGTCGCGATGCTCTTCCTGTTCAACCTTGCCTATGCCTCGACATGGGGCACCGTGGCATTCCTCGTTCCAACCGAGATATTCCCGTCTGACCTCCGGGCCCAGGGCAATGGGTTCGGCATTACCGGGTGGGCCATTGGTGTCGGGATGACCACCTTGGTGAACCCGATCATGTTTGCCAGCCTGAAAAGCCGAAGCTACTTCCTTTTGGCCGGGTTTAATCTCCTGTGGATTCCGATCGTGTATCTGTTCTACCCTGAGACCCGTAACCGGTCGCTCGAGTCCATTGACGCTTTGTTCTCGACGACAAGTCCGTTCTATTGGGAAATGGAGCGCGCGTATCGTTTGCACAGTGATGTTCTTGCTGAGAGAGGCGTTACCACGTTTGAGGACGAGGGTCCCAAGGTGGAGGATGCCCAGTCCGGCTCGACGCAAGAGTAGGTGGAGCCGAGATTATGGTATTGTACGGATTTCGATATTATTGGTTATTCTGGGAGGCATAGTGTATTTACTACTGGGATTTAGTTATGAGGGAACGCGGGGTTATTTAGGACACACACTATGCTGGCAAATCCCGGGAACTAATATCTAGCGGAGTTGTAGCTAATTTTCCTTTTTTTTCTTTTTTTTTTTTTTTTGCCACTTGTGCTAGTGCCTAACACGCCATGCCATCGGCCTGGTAGCCCGTTAATTGTCCCACATCCACACTTATCCACACTATACTAAGGGGCGCTATAGCCGCCGACACAGCCCCAAAACGGTAGCCAACACTGTAAGAATGCGATATGAATCCCTCGAGCCGGAGTCAGATGATATTAACCCGTATCACTAAACAGTCGGCGTCGCGTATCCGTGGTTTGACGTTCCGATACTTCCGAACACCTTCATGAGAGTGTACCCCATCTCAGTCAGGCCAAGTGCTGCCCGAGGCGGATACGCGGTTGACCGTTGAACGGATGTACGCCACAGTTTGGGGCCCCATCCTTCACTAGCATCAGCAGCTCCCTAGCCATGAGCTCTGATTAATGAGAAATTGGCGCTCTGGGCGGAAGTTCGTGGATCTGGAAATGTCGTTTACTTAGGCTGAAGGTCAGTCTCAATATTTATTGAGAGTCGGTGACAGATTGAAGGCATTGACCGGCCGGTCTGGCTTCATTCAGAGTCCCTAGGAGTATATTTCTCGTATATATAATTGATTTAATGGGATAAATGTGTATACTTGAAGCAGAGAGTGATTACTAACATCACGCGTGGGGTAGGAATGGAACAAAAAGAATAATAAGTAGGCTGTTAAATCTGCTGTGCTAGAGAGCTATTGTTGTTTAGCCAGATCGGAGTGTAAGTAAAGGAATTGCCATGTCTAGCATAATAGGTACCAACTCAGTCACAGGGCCAGGTAATTTTCTTTACCAAAGAATACCAAGATTATATTATCAGTACAAGACGTCACAAGCGTCCGCCTACCCGGTTCGACCATAGTCTCTTCATATCTACTGCGGGACAAGAATGCCGATATGTTATGGGTTACAAATGTCAATATCTTTCAGGTAAAATTTGCTTGGTGCATTATTGAGTACTAAGGGTGAATCGTGGCACACTTCGTTAGCTGTCTTGACTAATACTCTCTAGTTCCTAGTAAGCTATCTAAGAAAGGAACACAGAAAGTGACATTTTCAGCGCCGCTGTAGAAGTGAGACCTTTTTCTCTGTAAAACTGGAGCTTATGAAGCAGAAGAGAGCGTAAAGCGAACGCATACCTCTTGAACACATGCGGCCACCATATCGCCTAGCGGGACCGGACCTCTAGACCACCAGCGCAGAATTGTTGATAGCCCCCGGGCTTACAAACTCTCTCTCCTTCTCTAAGCACAACTGTTCGTTTCCGCACCGCTTCTGGGTAGTGGAAGAGAAT
Source organism: Aspergillus latus (assembly GCA_013306195.1). NCBI lineage: Eukaryota > Fungi > Ascomycota > Eurotiomycetes > Eurotiales > Aspergillaceae > Aspergillus > Aspergillus latus. Next base: position 4,289 of record VCRL01000257.1, on the reverse strand, counting down.
AGTATTGTTCAGACTGGCTGCCATTGCCATCTTGGTGCCGAACGATTGACCCGGCAGAACGTATATTTGCACGGCAGCGCCAATATTGCTCGTCGAACAAGTATGCCAGCAGCGCAGTTGAGCCTGAAGGCCTAACCGCTGATCGGATCTTGGGTTCGCATCAAGATCGGATCGATATGTTTACTGTTGCAATGAGCAAGGGTTCGATGTATGAAGTACGATTAGTTGTTATCCGAAGCTAGGTTAATGATATCATTATTCTGCCCTAAGGCAGACCGCCTAGGTCACAGGCCGGGCCTTCATCCTGCGAGCCAGGCTCATGGATATGGGATATGGATATTGCAACATTTACCAGTTCGGCAGATATTTCTGTTTACTTCAGCAGGCGCTGCTCAATTTGGCATAGATGCGTAAAATAGAAGTAGGAGGCTGTGGCGCTGGAATATGGCCTTAGGGGCAGCCTGGTTGCGAAGAGTACCTAGATTAGGTATATAGTAGGGAGAAAGGATTGGGCCCTATGTGTGAAACACCGAGGATCGATGTTGCCGACTACCCTTTCAGTCAGAACAATTGATCATCTCGGGCGATTATTTAACATTCAGTTTGCCAGCTTAGCTGTCATCCATCGCTAAAGCTACATAGCCAAAGCTAGCCAGTCAGCCCGTCAGCCCGTCAGCAACCCAAGAAGGCCAGAACCCAGCCCATCAGCACTAAGATAAGGCTAGTCCTATATAGGCTAGTCAAGCCCCAGAAAGAGCTAAGCTTGGTCTCAGATTGGCCAGTCCCTGCGAGTGTACACAAATCAGCCAATGAAAAGTAGTTAATTTCTAGCTACTGTGGGGTTCGCTAATGTCAGCCCCATCCTCAGCCTCCAGCGTTGCCACTAGAGAGGGTAGGTGGCATCGACATTGAAAGCGGGTCCCGCCACCTGCCGGTCAGCTGACCGGGTGGAATTTGGCTTTACCTCTAGTATGTAAAATATTTAAATAACTGTAAATTCCTTGAATTTCACTCTTGATTTTCGGCTTCTTTTCCCTCCTTATCTTGACAGACAGTACGCAAAGTACTTGACAGCTGCTTGGCAATTGTTTATAATGGATCTCGAGGATCCCAGCTTTTTCTTACAAGATGATCTCTTCCAATCAATTGAAAGCGAATTGAGCGATCAAATATACAGTGTATGTTAATAAAAATACTTATAACTAATTGTCAAGCGCTTGCTAACTGATTAGAAGGATGAAAATATTCTGATTCCACTTGCCGACGCTTCGAGGAACCCATTGAAGGTCTTGAAGTTGGAATATAGTAATGATCTTCCTGAATATCCATTAACTGACCCAAATGGATATGGCTATGTTATAAACGTGCCCCCTAATCAGCGAAGGGAAACTGTCGAGGACATGGTCAACAGCGTAAGTACTTGTCAAGTGGCTGTTGGGTGCTTACCAAGTGATTACTAACTACTTGATAGATTCAATATTGTACTCGACAAAAGTATCGCAATAGACCTTGCAGCCAGTCCTCATTTCTTGGAACATCTTACCTTAGCTCATCATATCAATGTTCTGGAGTCAAGATCTGTGAGCATGCAAGTATACAGCTTAAGAATATGCATCATACTTGCCTTACAGATGATTTATGGACTACTTTGCAAGACATTCGACACAGAATTAGTGAAATCGAGAAAGATGCAACCAAAGATGCTGCGTATAGGTATAAAGCACTTAGCAATTAATTGTTAACTGTTTCTAACTATCTTCTAATAGGTTTTACCGTACAGCAAAGAATCTCTTTAAACACCAACGATCCTGCTATAAATTTCAAGATTCTTGCCAACCACAACTAGCTCAGTCTTCTATTCCGGTACCTCAACTACCTGTCAAGCACTTGTTAACTGCTTGCTAATTGATACTAGAACCCATTAGGTGGTTTTGACTCCTATATAAAGTGTATAAATGCGCCATCTGATCCTGCTGGTCATTATACCTTTCGAATTCCTAAAAATGGCTCAGTCCATCTTGGGTTTCTTGAACGCCTATTTAATAACGAGGTTATTATTGATACAGAGGAATGTGGTGCAGTTGAATCAGTTAAATCAAAGTCACTTTTCTGCTGTAAGTACTTGCCAAGTGCTTTCTAATCAGTTCCCAGCTGCTTGCTAAGTTCTTGAACAGCATATGATCACCCCCAAGGACCTGGGAAATTAGTACATGCTAAATGCAAGGTTACTTTTCACTGGTTAATTCCTACAGATCTTAATTATAACCCCTATTTTATCTTTACATCTCATGGGATTCATACACATGCCCCTCCACCTCCTCGAAAAACCCCTGCCAAAATCATGAATGGAATCCTGCAACTAATTGATCAGGCTCGGAGCCCAAGCTTAACACTTGGTAAGTACTTGAACAGCACTTCCCAGCCAATCATAGAGTAATTAATAATCACTATATAGGTGCTTTTCTAAAGAGTCCAGCACTACAGTCATTTTGTGCTGAATATAATTGTCAAACAATTCAGCAAATTCATGACAGTTTCTCAAACCTAGACCCAATTAGGGCTATTATTCGGAAACAGCGCCTTTTGCATTATCCCGCAGGTCAGGATGTTAATGGTGTGATTTTTGAATTAGGAAAGAATACAGACCTTCAGGTACGTACTTTTTAACTAGTTCCTAACTGCTTGACAACTAACTAGTAATTGCTTAGGACTATGTGCAGGAGATTTATCAGAATAACAATCAGATCTTTATTATCTGTGTTCTTAAAGACCAAGCTGAACTCCTTCATACTTTACCTTCAGTTGAGATTGATATGTCATATAAGCGTGTCCAATCTAAAGATTTAAAAGAGTTGGTATTTGCTGCATACCTGCATAATCAGAAAAAAAGTATGTAAAACTGCTTTGCAGCTGCTTATTAAATGCTTGCTAACTACCTAAAAATAGTTATTACCCTTTGCCGTGTCTTTACAACTGAAGATACCACTGAAGGCTATTATACTATTTTCAAGAAGGTTTATGATATTGTGCACAAGTTAACTGGTAAAAAGCTTACCTTTCGTGCCATACATGGTACTGGACTTCATGCCATAGTAATAGATATGGATAATAAACAGATTGAAGGTATTTCCTAATCAATCTCAAAATACTTGACCAGTAATCACTAACTACTTGCTAATAGGGCTATCTCAGTTCCTGATAGAGATTGATCCAGAACATCATTCACAACTCTGGCTCTTAAAGAATATTCTTATTCTATGTCAGGTACATTTTCTTCGGGGGATACGTGAAACTATTCGCAAAAATTCACTTAATCAACATCTTGGGGCTCGAATGGCAGCACTTCTGGATTGTGAATCTGAGGAGGATTACCAAAAATGGTGTGATTATTTGATTCGTAAGTATTTCCTAACTGCTTCGTAACCACTTCCCAAGTACCTGTAGATTAATTAGCTTTAGAGTATGAGCACCCGGCAGTTCAGAACTGGGCTCGGCATAAAAAAACTGCAGTTATTGCAGCAGGCCTTAACAAGCATTGTTCTCTTATTCCACATCATATTTTTGATCTAGTACGGAAGAGTACAAATGCAGTTGAGCAAACACATAACAAGTCTAATCGCCGTGGAAAGCACTTAACACTCTTGCAAGCAATTTTGGAGTAAGTATCCAGTATTTATCAAGCGGTTGGAAATTGCTTGCTAACGACTTACCAAATATATATAGATCATGGAAGCTTGATATACAAGATATCCAGCAAAACAGAGCGTATAGCTCTTATAGTATACGACATCAATATGCAACCCGAACTCTTGAAGCCAGTTATCTTAATCATATAGCTCGATCTGGTATGTCTTTATCTTAGGTCGTAAAAGTACTTAATAAATACTTTGAAAGTACTTGTGCTAAGTATTCTATAGAGCTAGCTCGGCAGGAAGAAGAATCAAATTCTTCAGAAGTTATTATTGAGGATGAAGATGAAATATTCTTTCCATCTTCTAGTAGTGGAAGGCCATTACAAAGAACACCAAGTCAAAGAGGCAGCCGAAGGGGTAGTCACAGCCAGCAAGGAAGCTCCCGTGCTGTTAAGGGACGTATTTAGATGGATCTTCCTATCTAGACGTGCCGTACGTACAAGAAGGAATCGCTAAAGAAGAAATGAGAAAGAAGGATTGTTGTTGTGAGGAAGTCTTATAGGTGGCTCACCGCCTTCAGGACAGCGCAGGCCTTGGCCGAGTCACTAAGGTCTAAGGTCCTTGTATAGGCAAAGGACCCATAACAGTACCCCCCCC
>VCRL01000256.1:0-26300 GCA_013306195.1 Aspergillus latus | reverse complement strand
AGCTGGGCTGGCGCCAACTCTGTACAGGCTCTGTATCTGCAGTTTTGGGCCCTGGCTGTCTGGTGCAGCTCTGGCCGGCGCCAACGTGGCTCTGCTCCTGCTGGCCTGGATCAACAGCTGCAAACCACAATAATCCAAACCCTGACCATGCAATGCACTACGGGCTCTTGCGGGCTTGATACCTGACCATGTCTGGCTGACCCGGCTTCCTGGATTTGGCTCTGGCTTTGGCTGGCTCTGGGATGCTCTGTACGGCCTGCCTGGCTCTAATGGCCTGGCTGGCGCTGGCTCCGTACGGGCGTGGGCCTGGCTCTGACTGGGCTTGGCCCTGGTTTCTTGCGGGCCCTGGCCCGTTTGGTTCTGCATTGGTACAGGCTTGGCTTGGTTCCTGGCTGGGCCTACATAAACGCTGATCTGGCTCTGTCTGGGCTTCTGACTGGCTCTGCTTGGTCTCTGGGCTGGCTCCTGGCGGGCCCTGTATCTGCTGACTGGCTGGGCTGGGCTTTATACGGGGTTTTGGACTGGCTCTGCACTTGCTCAGCTGTGGCTCGGCTCCAGCTGCCCTTGACACTTGCTCTGCTTTGGACTCTTGCCTGGCTAATCCTGATGGGCTTTGGCGGCCTCGGGCTCTGCTGGCGATGGCTGGGCTTGGTAATGGCTTTCAGCTGGGTCTGCTTTGGGCTCTGCCTTGCTGTACAGGCATAATCCATCATAATCTGTGCCCCAACCATGAAATAATCTCATTCGTACTACTAATTGGGCCTGCTGGGCTGTACTCTATATACCTGCCTTGATGTAAACTGCTTAACTGGTTCTTAATTTTGGATATGTATTTAAACAGGGCGCTGCTTGAGATATATATATATACATATCTCCTGATGGCTCTATATATAGCTAGTATATATATCCTGTTGCTGCATGCAATCTATTATATTGGCCTCTGGCTGGCCCTGGTCTGCCATTAATATAATAAACTATTGCCCTGGTTGCCTGCTTGACACCCAAGTTCTACCTTAAGCATGATATATATATCTGGCACTGTGTCTTTGTGCTTGCTTTATAAACCTGGTGCACCAACTAGTTAATTGGTCCTGGATTAGCTGGATATACTAATATCTGGTAACCTCTGCCCTGGCTTCCTGCCTACTATTACCAGCTTAACACCAGCTCCCCACCAGCTTTATGCCAGTTTAATGTGACATACTATCTACCCTCTGCCGGGCCCGGTCCTGCTGGGGCTCTTATGGTTCTGAATGGCTTTGCATTGGACGGGCTATGTATTTACAAGCTTGGCTGGGCTGGTTTTATTGTTTACTAGCCCTGGCTGGCCTGGCTTTGGCTGTGTGCTGGCTTGACTCTGGTCTGGGCCCTAACCATATTCTTGACTGGCGCTGTGCCTGGTCTGATCTGGCTTTTATGGACTCTGGCTGGCGCTGGCTTGGCTATAAACTGTAGTAATCAAAACCCTGACAATAATATATAAACATCTATACAAGCTCATATACCTCTTTGGCCCAACAATATATATTCTTTGTTATGGTAACCTACTGGCTGTTTTAGAGTTTTGCTTCTTGCCTGGCCCTGCATCTGAAAACGCTGCACCCTGCCTGAACAGTATATTGGCCTGCCAGCAAGCCCTGTCTGCATGGAACTCCTACTGATGGGGGACAGACCTATTGTTACCGCAAGCCAGTCAGAACATCAAAATGACCATTCCGGTGCTTATATTCGGAATCCTAAGCATGGAAAAGAGAGTTATGTACATGAGGAGATTGTTTGTGGGATGTCTCTACGAAGCGAAGCTTAGCTTGATTTGGTAGGCGGTCAGATATGGCAGAAGTCGGTTCATCGCATACACCGGTGTATGCGATGAACTGACTAATCACGCGACGCTCCTTCCGGGCTCCGTGTCCAGGATGAACTCTGTAGTCTATGCAGGCTCATGATCACGGGGCGTAAGACCGTGACAACCCCCCCTTATAAAAACGGGAATGTCCTCATTTCCGGGTTGCGGGTAGGTCGTCATCCGCCGTAACTGGCAAGTACTCGTCTGCTTTGGCTGCTCTAAGCCACTCCGCAAGTTGTTTTGGAGGCCCCGGTCTGTCTGGATGCCGCGCGTGATACTCCACAATCTTCTCCGGTGCATTCATGAAGTTGCTAGCAGGGTACCATTTGTTATTAAAGTCATAGCCAACATAGCGAGCCTTGTATTGCAGCTTCTTCCTGCAGAGTCTTGAAGCTATAATCTCCTCTACCTCCCATTCCTCCTGACTGTTGATCTCTAGCGGGCCCTGAGGATCAATGATTTGTCCTGGTAATGGGTCACTCTTCGACGCGCGGCGCAATTTGTCAGGTGAAAATATAGGGTGTATTCGCAACCCAGGCTGTAGATCCAGCTTGTAGGAATTGCCAACCTTCTCCACAACTCTATACGGCCCGGTCATCTGCTCTGCCAGTTTCTTGCTTGGACAACCCAGGTTCCAGTTATCTGTTGTTAGCATGACCCAGTTATTTACCTTGAAGGATTCATCGCGCCTTTTACGATCTGCATTTCGCTTCATGTGCTCTTGTGATGTAGCCATATGCTTCTTTGCAAATTTCCAGGCATCCTGGATCCGCTTTGCCATATCGAGTGCCTTGCTGCGGCTAGCAGACCTAGCTGACGGCTCTGCAGGGGTCTTCCAGTCCATAGACATGCATGGTTCAAAGCCTTGTTCAACCAAGAATGGGGATATGCCAGTTAATTTGCTGGGCAGACATGCTAATGCAAAGTTTAATACAGGTAAGAGTTTATCCCAGTCATCTTGGTAGTAGGATATAAAAGGCCGTAAGCGCTGCGCAATCTACTGATTCATGACTTCTACTTGTCCATTTGCTTCTGGATGCTGGCCGGATGTAAGGACTACCTTCACCCCTAGGATTTTGCAAAACTCGTCCCAGAATTCCGATACAAATTGGCCTCCGCGGTCTGAAACTACCGAATCCGGAAGCCCTATCCAAGGATAGAAGTGTATAATAAAAAGGCGAGCCATTTCTTGAGCTGTAATGGTCTTCTTGCATGGTATGGCATGTCCCTGCTTGCTTAGCCGGCACACTGCAACAAAGGCAGCGTCATAACCATTCCTGGACTTTGGGAAGGAACGAAAATTAATGTTAATATGCTGCCATGGCTGCTTGGGGATTGGAAGTAGATGCAACAAACCAGGTGGTAGGTCTCGCGGCTTTTTTGTATATTTGCAGACCATGTAGTTGTTAAGGTATCATGTTATATCTTGACTCCATGTTGGCCAGTAGTAACGAGCCTTAACCAAGGCCTTTATTTTTGTACGCCCCGGGTGAGCTGTAGATGGTTGCCGATGTATCTCGTCTAACAGACGGGCTAGCAGATTGTCCTTATCTGGGACGACTAAGCGGTTCCGAAAGAGCAAACGCCCTTCCCTGTCCAATATCCAATCCTGTTGTCCCTCACGTGCTTTCTCCCGATACGGCTCCAGAAGCGGACTGGTGCGGTTCCTTGTTAGGATGCGGTCCACAATGTGTAAGCCCACGTCCAATGGCGCGATCTTGGTATTCCCTCTTACCCCCGGTGATGACTTGGTGGAGCTCTGGGGAAGAACTCCTTCTTCCAACCATTCGGGGCGTAGCAACACCGCTGTGTGGTCCTCTGCATTATCAGGCATCTCCTCTGGACGGGAGAGCGCGTCAGCAAGGGTATTCTCCTTTCCGGGGCGATAACGTATTAGGAAATGGAATTGAGAGAGGAATTCAGACCAACTAGCCTGCCAACAGTTGAGTTTCTGTTTTGTCATGAAGTATTCCAGTGCTTGGTGGTCTGTATAGATGTCAAAGCAATCCTCATGCTGCAAGCCTTCAAGTTCAGCCCTCTATTTAGTTAGGGAATATATGATTGCAAGCATTTCCTTGTCATGGATGTCATAGTTCAGCTCCGCAGCACTCATGGTCTTCAAGAAGTAAGTAATAGGGTGCCAGAGGTCCCCATGTTTCTGCTGAAGGACTCCCGCCACTACTCCTCTTGAGGCATCTGTTTCCACTCGAGTAGGGAGCTGCGGATTGTAATGGCGCAAGACGGGTGTAGAGGTCAGCACGCGCTTTAGTGTCTCAAAGGCTTCCTGGCAATCATCATCCCACATGAAAGGTACATCCTTACAGGTCAGATGGTTTAGTGGGCTGGCTATACAGCTGTAGCCCCTGATAAAGCGTCAGTAAAAGTTACAAAACCCTAGGAATGACTGTACACCCCTTACTATGTTTGGAATGCTCCAGTTGCTGATTGACAAGATCTTTGCAGGATCGACCTCTATTCCTTTAGTAGAGATGATGAACCCTAGATATTTTGTTCATGTAACATGGAACTCGCATTTGTGAATTGCAGCTTGCAGGCCTGCAGCTCTCAGCTGCTCTAGAACCATTCTCACATGTATCTCATGTTCCTGGGCATTGTTACTGTAAATTAGCAGATCATTAACAAATGCTGTTACAAATTTGTCCAGGCAGTCCATGAGGATTAAGTTTACATATCACTGGAAGATTGCTGGTCCATTTGCCAGGCCAAAAGGCATGACTTTATATTTGAAGCTGCCAAATCGAGAACAGAATGTTGTCAACTCCTCTGACTCTGGGTCCATGCGTAACTGGTGGAATCCCTGGTAAATATCTAGCTTTGTAAAGATTGTTGCATGAGCAACTTGTTCCAGAACTTCATTAATTAGCAGGATTGGGTATTAATCCTTTCAGGTAATGGCATTTAGCTTGCGGTAGTCTACGCAGAAGTGTAATCTGCCCCCAGGTTTCTTAGCCATTAGGATGGGCGATGCGAAAGGTGCCGCAGAGTGCTCAATGAACCCCTTTTCAAGGTTATCCATGATGTACTGCCTGACTGCCTCAAGCTCCTCCGCCGACATCTTGTACAAGGGGCCGTAGTTGATATTATTTGGCTCTGTTAGCTCAATTTTGGTATTATAACCTTCCTGCAGCGGAGGCAGTTCATCTGATTTCTGTTTCCGGAAGACATCTATCATGTCGTGGTATTATGGTGGGAGAATCTGTTTAATCTGCGCAATCTCATCCTCTTTGTCTTTTAGGGGGGCCTTTGGGGCCTTGCAATCTGCTATAATGGCATCAATCTCTGTTATTGAGGTAACAAATACTGCGTTGCCCTTCTTTGAAGCTGTCCGGTGGAATCCGGCTGCCCTGATAACAGCAATGTCAATACCCAGGTCTGTTGGTTTCCCGGCAGCCTTTGTTTGCTTATTAATTTTTGGCTCTCGTAACTCCTGCAGCTCTGGGTCTTTGTAGGAGGCCTTTATGGCGTGCTTCATCTTTGCTAGCACGATCTGGCAATCCATTTGCTGGGTCTGTCGGGGCCGGTGGCGGGCCTGCACCAGGCGCTCTTCTAGCTCCATCCTGCGGTCTCTTCGTGCAATTTCTTGCTGGTATTCCCGGCTTATTGGTTGCTTGTCAAGTGCTCTTGTGGGAATTAGGAGGAATATTTTTGCAGAGACCTCGTCACGGAGGGGCAGGTCTTCTGGCTACCAGAGTTGTTGAGTATTGCAGTCAGGAAGGATATGGTGCTCCTTTAGCCACAGTTGGCCCAGTATCATGTCATGATGTCCCAGTTTCAGGATTAGGAATAGTGTGCGAGGTAGCCTGCAGCTGTTGACCACAAGATCCAGGAATATTGCGTGCGTAAGGGGTGTCGTGTGCTCTCCACTAAACCCGGTAACTCCATAGTCGCCTGCAATGTGTTCCATAGAAACCCCAAAGCAGCTTGCTAACTTGGTTGCAAGGTCCAAATCTATACATGCAAAAGCATTTGCTCCAGTATTAATTAGTGTACTTATTTCAACAGCCATATCCTGGTGGGTGATCAATGTTTTGATTGAGAAACTGTCTTCCTCACGACCTAGCAGCTGCCGGAGGTCTAATGTACATAAATTAATACTTTGTCTGCTCAGGAGGGAGACTTTTCCTAAGCTTGGTTGTTTTTTGGCTCCTCCTTCTCAGCATACTTGGGGGGGGGCTCTAGGGATTGCAGAGCAGGGGCAGTGGCCTGCGCGGCTTTCTTTGGGCAGTTAGGTGTTATATGACCCTTCTGGCAACAGTAAAAGCAGAGGCCTTCCAGGCGGCAGTGTTGACGTTCTTCTGCAGTTATCGGCGCCTATCCTCCCTGAGGAGCCTTCTCTACTGGCGTGGTGGTTACTGCCGCAGTCCTAGTTGTGCTGGTTGATTTGGGAGCTTTGCCACTATCCTGACTACGGATCATGGATGCGGTTTGACTCTGAGGCTTGTTGCGCACTTTGGTCTTGTTAATGGAAGCAAGGGCGTCTGCGGTGCGGTGACAGTTCTTAATAAAGGCGTCAAAGCCCATGCTTGCATCATTATAGTAATTTAGAACTGCGAACTTTATACGGCTTGTTATCAACTTATAGAGGTCATCCTTGTAGTTATCGGGATTAATACCAGCTTCTTGTGCCAATACGGAAAACTGCTGGAGGTACTTGCTAAAGGTCTTGCCCTCCATTGTTAGCTCCCTGTATTCGCGCTTGGCCTGCTTCTTGCGGTTGGGGTCCGTAAAGACAACTCTCAAGTGGTCAAAGACTTCCTCTGCGGTCTGATATGGGTTCTTACTGCCTGTATGTACGCGGGGGTACATGGTTTGATATACAAGCCCCTTCACGCGGCTCAGGATGTAGGTAATCTTGCCGTATTTAGAGGGAAAGTGGTTAGCATTAACAGTCAACTTGCGCTCTATTGCAAGCAACCATCCTTCAAACTCTGGGTCTTCCTTGCCATCAGACAATTTCTCAGGGTCGGCAATCCATTCAGACCTCAGGGTACTAGTTGCGGGTATTGCAGACATAGCATGGCTGCTCTTACAGGCAAGGCGGAGGGCCATCTTATTACATTCTGCGGTAACTTTTTTGAGTTCCTTGCGGAGTTTGGTGGTTACAGGATCTTCTTCCAGTTCCTTGTTGAGGTCAAGAATCTGCTGCTTCAGGTCGGCATTCTCTGTTTCCAGAACTGCCTTCTCAAGACGGAGGGCTTCGTAGTTTTGCAGATGCTGATCAAAGACGCGATCACATGTCTCTTGTATACGCCTCCACTCCTTGTCATCTTGGGCGATCTGCTCGCGGGCAAACTCTTCATACTGGACAGACTCCTCGGCATTCTGAGGGAGGATCGAGAGACGTAGCCGGTCATGTACAGGCACTCTGGCTGGTTCCTCGGGCGGGTTCTGGGCTGACCTAGCCATTTCGGGCGTTTAAGCGGTTCTAGCGTTGGTTCGGGCTTTAGTTCAGGATTTCGGGCGTTGTCATACGTTGTCAAGCTTCCTGCTGGGTCTGCCAAGTCAGGATTTGGGGATTTCGGTTGGTCTGACCGTTAGGAGCGCCGTCGGTATACGCGGGAAGCCAATCATGTTACTTGGGCTTTTACCCACAGTGGGTTTTTTGGCCCGTAAAGCCTCGATCGACGAAGAAAAAGAAGAGAGATAATGAGATGATGCTTAGGATTGTTACCGCAAGCCAGTCAGAACATCAAAATGACCATTCCGGTGCTTATATTCGGAATCCTAAGCATGGAAAAGAGAGTTATGTACATGAGGAGATCGTTTGTGGGATGTCTCTACAAAGCGAAGCTTAGCTTGATTTGGTAGGCGGTCAGATATGGCAGAAGTCGGTTCATCGCATACACCGGTGTATGCGATGAACTGACTAATCACGCGACGCTCCTTCCGGGCTCCGTGTCCAGGATGAACTCTGTAGTCTATGCAGGCTCATGATCACGGGGCGTAAGACCGTGACACCTATTAGAGCACTAAACTTGACATGGCAACATCTGCACTGCAAACCACAAGCCGTTACCTGGCAAACGCATCAACAAGCCCCGCGCCTGGACCAACTCAAGAAGTCTACTGGAGATAACGGATTGGGCAATGAAGACAATAGCGGGGACAACAACAACAAGAACAAAGACAATAACAATGACAACAACGACAATAATAACAACAATGACGACAACAATGACAACGACAACGACGACAACCACAACAATAATGACAACGACAACGACAACTACAATGATAACAACAGATTAGGGTGAGGCAGGAGAGGAATGCTTGGCAAGCAGATGCGGCACGGCCCGGGCCGACTGACAGTGGACGCCAACATGCAGGGTCCCGGATTACATACAACGCCTGCCCCAATTATCGTAAGCACGGTGCTTAGAATAGGCAGTGGGTCATTATGTTTGCAGGGCCTGTTGACTTCCGGGGGGTTCTACAATGCATCAGACTTGGCTCTATTACAACAAGAACGTCGGTGGCATTTTCTGTTGAGTTTGATGCACAAAGACAAATAGGCAAAGCTCCAAGGACTACTCCCAAGCTTATGTATGGTCAGAACTATAGATACAACTTATTATACAGGTACACCAGGGTTGGTTGTCTTGCGTTTCTTTGCTGATCCTCCACTCTGCAGCGCCGGACCTGCGCGCTTTGCTGCTCTTTGGGCTGTACCTGGATCAGAACCCTTCTTTGCAATCCTTCGGGTGCTGCGCCGCGCAGCGGGGGGAGATCCGCCGCTGGCAGACCCCAGCTCGGACAGGGAAGAATTGGTTTCGGTGTCAGAGGAGATCCAACCGTCGTCAGGTTCCTGCTGGTAGAGATCGCCGACCTCCGGGAGGTCAAAGGTGCTAATCGTGTTCCGGTCGGTAAGGGTCACCCACTCTTCATCAGGGATTGGTGCAGGCACGTTGCTCTGATAGCCGTTGCTGGGGAAGAGGGCTGCCTCCGCCCGGATAAAGGACTCGAGGGCCAGCTTGGCTGCTTCCGCGATCGTGCAGCGCACTTGATCAATAAGCGCCCAACGCTGAGGGGCTTGCTGGGGGTTGGTTGAGAAGAGCACATTCTTCATCAAGATCACCTCTAATGTGTTGTGACGGCGCAGCCCTACCAGGGCATCAGAAAGGGGACTGATCCCTGACAGAGTCTGCCAGGGTGGCCAGGCCGAGATCGCGCAAAGCAGGTGCGAGCTGCCCCACGGGCCCTCACAAGATGTTATGTGATCCCTGTAGGCGTCCTGGACCTCCTCCAGGTATGCCCCGCCATCCACTCTGGTCTCGTTAGGTACATAGGAGGAATAGTCAGGATCAGTCGGAAGAGCATCTCGGGGCGCGACCAGGGTGGTTTCAATCACCAGCCTCTCGCGGTTGCCCCGGTGGGCCCGGGGGACCCAGGGCTTCATGAAGCAGATCATGCAAGTATCAGACATGGGGATCAGGTACACCGTATAGGCATCTGCATGCAAAAGGGCAAATCCATCTGCATCAATCTCATGGTCCAAGCGTTTGGTCAGGGCGCCACCCTTGCTTTCCACGTACTGCTGATATGCCACACAGAAGTCATCCAGTGACTCCTCGAGCCCGCCAACACCATGCAGGTAGTGGTCGCAGCCCTGCACGGTCTCGGCCACCATGGGGATAAAGCTGGTGATGCTGTTCTGCCACAGATGTGGGCGCCCAATTGCAAGGGGGACGTGGAACGACCGGCGGGAGGATTGGTGATCACAGTCAGTAGGGGTTTCGATCGTGGGCTGTGGGTAGGCAATCAAATCATGGGGGTGGTCGGGTTGCAGGAGGACATCCACAAAGTATCTCCCAATATTGTGCATCTCGGCCTGTTGCGCAATGCTGAACTGGCGTGCCCAGCGCAGGCCAGCAACCGCAGTAGTATGGTGATTAATAATGCACATCTCCATCTCAAACAGGCGTCGCATCTCTTCGGTGTCAAGGTATGGGTTCCGGAACGGGACATCAACATATCCATCTCGGGCCAGGAGGGAGCGCGGATCGGTATTAAGGCCATCCCCCAGATGCGTGCAGAGATCTTTGACTAGGAACTCCCACTGCTTGTCATGATCAGGCATGGTCAGCGTCACCTCTGCAGACTGGAAGTGGAAGGTATGGTATTTGTTATATTTAAACAGTGGCCGCTCCAGCCATCGGCTGCGTTGAGAGTCGCGATAGACAAATTTATCAAAGTGGTCAACATCTGGACAGTTCTCCGTGATAACAGCGAGGCGGGTTGTCAGCTCGGAGTTGCTGACTGCAGGATCCAGTCCGATCGCGCGGCGAAGGAGGCAGAGGTGGCTATGGCAGAGCAGCATGGGGTCCTCCTGTGCCCTCTTCAGGGGCCCAGCAAGCTTCTGGAGCAGATCCACGCGGGCTTTGCGTTCCTCCTCCATAACCCAGCCATGTGGACGCTGCTTCGCGCCCTCGGCTGCAATGGCAGACAGCAGCTCCGGGGCTAGCAGTTCACTGGTCTCACAAGAGCAGGCAGATAGGAAGGTGGGAGTCTCACCCAGAAGCTCCTCGTCTGTCAGTCCCCAGTCTTGCTGGCTGCCGAGGTTACTGGGAGAGAGCAGTGTGCCCTCGTTCAGCCCGTCTGTTGTGAGGTGATCCAGGTCAGGTGGCAACTGCTGCTTGTCTTCCGGGCTTGGGGTTGCTGTTGTGCGCCCAGCATCATCTAATAGACTGCTGTCAGATCGGGGGGACAGGTGGTTGTCAGCCCTGGTCTCGTGCTCAGCTTAACAAGGGTCAGCAGGGGTCTCCTCATCATCAGGTCCTGGCCCTGGAACAACGACTGGCAACGCGGTCGTCCCCTGCGTCGGGCCAGAGGCATTGATTGTTGTGAACGAGCTGGACCCTGGGTTCCCTGACAGTTTGGCGGAGGGGGGGAGTGGGAGCCGGGAGCGCGGAGCTGGCGTTGGGGAGCCACTGCCGGTGATCTCTGCAGAGGACCGCGGGGCCGGAGGCGTGCTGGCGAGGAGAAGGGGGAGGGTGTGTCCAGCGCGCGGGGTAAGAGACGGGGAGGCAGTGCCAACCGTCTCTGCAAAGGACAGCTCGGCAGGGGGCGTGCTGGTCAGAGTGCCATGGGCTGGGTGGATGTAGAGCTGCTCGCGCACGATCTCCTCGGCAGTGGGATGGCTCAGGGAGCTGGGGTTGGATTTCTTCGCGGCTTCCAGGTCCAAGGTCAGGATGCAGATCGTGGCCCTCTGGCCTTTGTGGCCGTACGGACTGGCCCTGGCCTTCTGGACCTGGTTGAGGATTGCGCGGTTCAGCGCAGCGATCCCATTTGACTTGTTGGGGAACTTGTTGGTAAGGGTCTTGAGATTCCGGGCCCACCCCTGGGAGTCATAAAGTGCCAAGAGAGCGCGGCCGTATGTCGGGTATGCCAGAGGGACATCGCGCCTGGCCCGCTCGCTGGCCGCCCGGTTGCTGCGAACATAATCACGTGCGGTCTTGAACTCGGGGAACCGGTCCTGATATTTGTCAGATTCTATATACTCTTTGAACCCCGTGATCTGCGTCCCAATGGCCTTGAATTCCACCAGTGTCTGCATCAGCGGTCCGGCCTGCTGATGGAAGAGTTCGCCCACGATGGCCTGCGCCTCGAGGAACAAGTCCAGAAACCGCGCAGGCGGGAGCTGCGAATATTGTTGGTGAATCTTATGCAGGAGGTCTGCGAAGGTTGCGATGGGGGTTCTGCCAATTATACTGCCAGGGGGCAGAGTCGCGGTGTTCAGGCTCCGACTGGTGGCGGCAGATTGCAGCGTCACAAGCGCGGTTTGCACAGCACTGGGAGCCAGCCCAGTGTCAAGGCTGGTAGTCATGCTCTGGCGAATGTCTGTCCTGTTGGGTACGTGGTTGTCCTTATTGCGATTGTTATCCTCCCCATGGTTCCCATGTAATGCTTGCTCATGTTGCTGGAGGGGCTTGTCAGGATGAAGACGGCTTGTCTCCATGTCGCGACGGCAGTGGGGCGAGATGCGGGAAGTTGCTTTGGTCACGGAGGAACTAGGTAAGAGGAGCTGTTAGCCAGATGTCTGATATAATAAGCTTAAAGCGCGATTGCATGTTGTTGTTGTTGCAAGTGTGTGTTGCCGTGTTACTCAAAAGCACCAGGATTGGCAAGATGGTGTTAAAACAGCGCGCAGAAGCATGTGAGCGCACGAAGCTGTTGGCAGCAAGGAGGGAGGAGTGACGTCTCACCGGGAGCAGGGTTTGGAATCAAGAACATGCTGTCTGTGCAAGGTGTCGGTCTGTTCAGCAAGGATATGAAGCTTGAGAGATAGAGTTGGAGGGATGTAGAGGAGACAGGGAGGAGGGGAGATTGTATTTATAGATAATCAAGCAGGAGATCGAATGGACTTGGGTCTGCACTTCTGTTGATAGTGAATAAAGTTCTTGTGTGTTTCTGCCTCTGCCTCCTCAATCTCTGTCGCTGCGGGTCCTGATTGGCCGGGCTCATTCCGGGCATGGTGCCCGGGATGAGGGTGGCTCTGTACAGACTGCCTTTGTTATCTTGCTGTTCACATGAGGCTTGGACTTGCCATTGTTTGCGCAGCGTCACACATCCTGAGTATCATACCCGGGTTGACCGTCTCTCGACAGGCGATGTTTTGGAATTGACCC
The DNA here is from genome assembly GCA_013306195.1 of Aspergillus latus. Classification (NCBI taxonomy): domain Eukaryota; kingdom Fungi; phylum Ascomycota; class Eurotiomycetes; order Eurotiales; family Aspergillaceae; genus Aspergillus; species Aspergillus latus. The sequence continues at coordinate 13,808 of VCRL01000256.1, read as the reverse complement.
GATTTTGTACTTCTCTTGATAGTGAATGAGCTTCTTGTATATTTCTGCCATGCCTGTCCATCCATCTTTTTGTTTCTGCAGGTCCTGATTGGTCGGGCTCATCCCGGGCACGGTGCCCGGAATGAGTGATGGCTCTGTAAAGACGCTTTTGACTTCTTTCTGTGCGCATGAGGTGTTGATCTGTCTGCATTGGCAAGGTTTCAAAGTTTGGCGCATCTGGAGTATCCTGCCAGGGATGACTGGCTCTCTACAGGCTATCCTTTCATGCGCACGAGGTCTGGAGCTGTCTCTGTCTTGCAGATCCTGATTGGTCGAGCTCATCCTGGGCACCGTGCCCGGGATGAGCGATGGCTCTGTACAGACCGCGTTTGACCTCATTTTGATTGTACAAGGTGTTGATCTGTCGGGTCTGCACGGTTTTGCGGCTTCGCGCATTTCCAATCGGCTTTCTACAGGCCATGTTCGACATCTTTCTGTTTGCATAAGGTCTGGATTTGCCTGTCTTGCAGGCTCTATCCAAGACATGTTTGACATTCTTTTGTTCATACCCTGTCTGCATCTGTCTTGTCTTCCAAGTCCTGATTGGTTGGGCTCATCCCGGGCACGGTGCCCGGGATGAGTGATGGCGTTGTAGAGACCGTGTTTGACTTTGATCTGATTGCATGAGGTCTAGATCTGCCAGCGCCTGTGCCTTCGCCCATCCTGAGTATTATACCCGGGATAACTGGCTCTGTACAGACCAAGTTTGACTTCTTTCCATGCGTACGACTTCTGGATCCGTCGCTGTGTTGTATGATTTGATTGGTCGGCCTTATCCCAGGCACGGTGCCCGGGATGAGCAGTGGCCCTGTATGGATTGTGTTTTACTTTCTTCTGTTGGCACCAACCCTTCATCTGCCCGTGCCTATCTTCATTGGTCACCATTGTCCTGGACACACTAGGGATGATGGCTACGTGTGGACTTGACTCATCGTCTTCCTTTCTTGTCCTGGCCCTGATTACTGAGAATCCTCATGTATGATCCTTATCTCTCTCAACACCATCCTACCACACATAGCAGATCAACTCCAGTTTTTGTTCAGCAATTATCCTGACTAAGCTGTTGACACCGCTGCCTGAGCTGCCTAATTGCGATCACATGCAGCAAATGCCAACTCGCGCGGACCAATGTCTGACATGGCAAACGCGTGTAGTCGTCTATAGTTCTGTCTAAATACCAATCTAATATATATCGCCGGCGATTGGTTCCCTTGACCTGGTGGGATTTTTATGCTTGGCAATTTTGCGCGGCGCGGCCCGAACCGAGCCGTTGCAGTAGTGGACGCTAAGAAATCAAGCCCCACCACACATATGCGCCGCCTGCTGCAGTGCCGGCCTTGCTGGTTGCACTGCATCCTCCTTTGAACCCCTTTCTACAACAATACTTTTCAAGCACCTTATATTGCCATGCTCCAGGCCTGAAGAGTGATGTATTCCAGTCAACCTCAGAAGCTTTGCCGACCGACGATCAGGAACCAGATGCTGAGGCGCAGGCTCATTCAGAACAGGGTAACTAAGTAGATAAAACAGGCAGGCTACCGAATCAGACTGTCAAACAAGGGACTATATAGCTTTAGAAGCATCAGCTAGCTGCTCAGTCAGCAGTGACAGATTGGCAACTTCATTCCAGCCACCATGACTAGGAAGAGCTCGAGCTAATCCCAAGATCCCGCTTATCCTACGGACTGTGCTTATAGGAAACAGGGCAGGAACTGTGACAGCCTGGCTCTGCGCTAGCCAGCTCTTATGTTTAATCATGGCCTGCTATCCTATACCTGGCTATATACATGCTGGACCATTCCTATGCGGCCTCGACTGCCTGGCATATGCGCCGTAACCAACAGAATGCGGCCTGGATCTCCACGCCCTGCCCATCGGCCGTACCCTGCCCCAGGAAAGCCGCCACCGACGCGACCTCCTGAACATTTACAGGATGGGGGTAGATGTCGCGGCGCTGGGGCTTCTGGGGGAATACCACCCGGGCCTCGACCATCCGCCCCGCCAGATGACGCTGCCATGCGTCGCGGATGGCCACCCCCTGCGGCCCATACAGCATCCCCGCAATGGTGGGGATCAGCGCGCCACGCCATGGACAGGGCTGCCCCGCCTGCCACCCTAAACAGATCGACTGTGGCATCCCACATAGGTAACAGCACTGGAACGGAACGTAATCGACCTGGCTGCGCACCTGGATCATCCACTGCTTCGCAGCCTGACTATCGGCGTGCCGGCAGCAATACAGCTCATGGTCGCCGTCGCGCCCAGCCACCGTGCAAATATAACACTGGTTCAGCCATCGCCGTGCCTCCTGCGCCATGAAGTCGCGATCAAGGCCCACCTGCACAGTGGCCTCCTGCTGGCGGATGGCGGCGCGCTCGTACTGCATGTGCTGGGTGCTGGGAGCCTTGACCAGGTCCTGCCGGCGAATGGAGCGCTGGCGCTGCATGGGCTGGGCGCGGGGGACCTGGGGGGTATCTGGCAGCCTGGCTGGCGCCGGGGGGGCTGCAGAATGGGGCACCTGGCTCATGATGGATGCAGTGCTGGGGGCTGGGCTTGATAATGGCTCATGGGACATGGATCGAGCCGGTGAACCCAGCCCAGCCCTGATATCGGCCATGCCTGGGGCTGCTGCGCCTGGGGTTGCCAGGGGATGGTTGGGGGGGTCACGCATCTCAGCATCAGTCTCAGACAACAGGAGCACCGATGCAGGGCCTGCTGGGACTGATCCTGGCACAGATGTTGGGCTGGCTAGACTTGCTGGGCTGGCTGGTGCGGATGCTGGCGTTGCTGACAATGTTGGCTCCTGCGCGGCCCAATCAGGATTGCATGCATCGCACGCCAGTTCGCCAGGATCAACGTCTTGACACTGCTGCCGCGTGTATCCGTTGACGGTCCTATCAAGATACTGATCGAGAACATACCGTCGACACCCCACCCCCTCGACCACCTCCATGTATGCCTGGACGCGCTCGAAATCAGCATCAGACACCCGGTCGATCCACGGATCAAGGTCATCCCAGCCCTGCGGGTGAATAATGACGGCCTCGCTGGCCTGCCCGTCGCGCCCAGCGCGCCCACTCTCCTGGCCGTAATCGAGCAGCGTGCGCGGCCGCCCAATATGAATCACGCAGCGGATGTCGGGGATGTCGATGCCCATGCCCAATGCGCTCGTGGCGGCAATGACGCGGGTCTGCCCGCTCTGGAACCGCTGCATGACCCCGGTTCGGTCGAGTACCGCGCTATGATACGGCTCGCAGCCCAGCTCCCGACTGATCGCGTCGACCTGGCTCTTGATATTGGCATATACAATGACCCTGCCGGCCCCAGCCTGCCGGATGCGCTGCTGGATGATGGCCAGCACCTCTGGCCGCGCCAGCCACTGGTGTGGCTCACGGGGGACGCCACGGGGCAGCGGCGGCCGAACCACGCGATATGCCACATTGCGCCGGCTCGTGCGGGCCCGATATATGCCCACCTTGCTCGCCGGGTGCTTGATGCGCTGCAAAAACCGGGCTTCCTTGCTGGGGGGCAATGTGGCCGTCAAAAACACCAGCTGGGTGCGGGCGCTCACCAAACGACCAAGCCGTGCCATCGCTGGCCGAAAGTCCTTCTGCTGGTTCAAAATCACATGGCATTCGTCAATCACAATGCGATCCAGGCGCCGCAGCAGGCGCTGTCGGTTTAAAAATGTATAGAAATCGGGGTTCTCGGTGGACTCGGGCGTCACGAGCACAATAGCCGCCTCGTCTGGCGGCCGACAACTCTCCCACGACACGCAGGGGATGCCGAGGGCCTGACAGCGCTGCATCAAATCAGCTCGCAAGGAAAGCAACGGCACAACCACGATAGTGCACCCCCCAGGGGCAGCGTACGCCGGCAGCATGAATAGCATGCTCTTGCCACCGCCAGTGGGCATGATCGCAACAACGGGGCTGGCGCCGTCCTGGATCGCTTTCATGGCGGGCGCCTGGACCCCGCGAAACATCATCTCAGGCCGCCCCGTCATGCGCTGTAACGCCTGCTCCATGTCCAGGGCCGCCAGCTGTTGCCGCCGCTGCTCCTGGTGGTCCCTGGCCTGCTCCTCCCAGGGGTTGGCGCGCTTGCCCAGCACCGGGCCTGCGGGCAACAGGTCAGGAAACCCCAAAAACCGGTGCCAATCCGTGCTCGAGGCCCGAAACCGCAGGCGGCGCGTCGTCGTACTGCCAGAGAACTCGGTGCTCTCACGACCGTACACCATGCCAGCCACATGAGGGGTGTGTCCGGCCTGCTTGTCCGCAATATCACCAATCCAATCCAGATCTGCATCAGACTCCAAAGCCGCCATCTCCTGCTCCTGTTCGGCCTGGATATTGTTCGGAAACGCGCTCGATGGGCGGAGAAATTGACGGCTGATGCCAATGGCAATGTCCTGATAGCTCGCGATGTTTAGTGGATGCTGGGCTCCGATACTGGTTTCACTCTCGCGTTTCAGCACCTCGCGCAGCCGCTCGCTCGACCACTCTCGGCCAGTGCCAACATCAGGTCCCCACAGATACGCGCTGTGGTGTGCTGGCGCTGCTCCAGGAACCAGCTGGTGCCAGGTCACCGCCAGCTGGCGCACAAAGGGCAGGACCAGCCACAGGTACCACACCACCAGCTCGCCTACTTCCCTGGGCAGGTAGCGGTGGATGATCTTGACGTTGTTGCTGGCGTAGAATCCCTTATGGTACGCCGTTACAAACACCACCATCCCATCTTCGATGAAGATATTGCGCCGCCAGTTATTCTCGGTATTCACGTGCTGGATGCTCAACAGCTCCGGCGCCCGCGCGGGCGCGCCGCCAGTCAGGTGCATGGCAACCGCCAGCTTCTCCTTGAACCGTGCCACTTGCTGGAAGTACTTTTGCAGCTTGGTCGGGCTCACGGCGCCCTGGGTCGCGAAGGCCCGTGCCACGGCGGGTTCGCTCGCAATCCGATCCACGAGCCAGGTGCGCCCTGTCACTGGCCATGCGGTGCGAGGGTCCTGCAGGAAGCTCCAGCCGGGGCTGCCTTCAGTGGGATTGTCGAACAAGCGATCCCAAGGGATGGCAGGCCATTGCTGGCGGTCTGGCTGGCACAGCAGGCTCGCCATCAGCTCCTGGGCGGCCGCGACTACCCCATGCACGAAACCCCGAAACTGCCCCATTGTAAAGTCCATCTCTTTGTACAGCAGTCGTTCCTGTCCCATCCACGTCACATGCCCAGGGGCAGTGGTATTGTAATGAATCTTCAACCCAAATGTGCGCCAATCTAACAGCACCTCCACTGGGCCATGCTGGCCGCGAACCATGAACTTCTGGACCATCCAGTCGACCCCAGCCTGGAACGGCATCCGTGACCGAGGGATTCGGCCAATGGCCCTGCCTGGAGGCGCAGACGATCGCAGAGTCTCGTTGCTGGATGGCGGGCTGCAGGGAGGTGATGAGCTAGGTTCTGGGCCGTCCGCATATCCTTCGTCCTCCATCAGCCACCCCAGCTCCTGATCAGCAGCCTCGCCCGTCCAGGCCCCCTGCTCGCTGGCCGCCACCCACATCTGGATGATCTCCAGGTGCTGGGGGTCGAGCCAGAGCGCCTTCTGGACGACCAGAAAGCGGGCGATCTTCAGCACCCGGGATATGATCGGGGGGTAACTGTCGGGGTCGCGCCAGCCCTTGTCTCCCCGGCCTAAGACGGCCATGGCACACACCAACGGGCTCTCGTACTTATGGACCTTGGTCTTCTGGTTCAGCAGCTCGATGCAGAACTCCAGGCACGCCGTTTCCAGTGGGGTCATGAGAAACGGCTCGATACGGCTGGGATCCAGGTCTGGTGCCATTGGATCGGGGCTCCAGCGTGGTGCTGGTGGTTCGTTGACTGGTTCGTCATCCACCTTAGCCTGCTCGCCAGTCACATCACCCCGGTCGCCAGTCCCGTCACCAGCTGGCAGGCTGGCCAGCTGCCACAGCCGTCGCCAGGTCTTCTGCTGCCGGGCGGTCATGACATATCGGGGCTTCTTCTGCCGCCATGGCCAGTCGGTCTGGGTCCGAATTACAAACAGCAGGATCTGCTGCCACGGCCGGGCATGCTTCTGGATGCTCTCCTCGTCCATATACGCGCGCAGGGGCTGGTGTGGGATCTGGTTGGGTATCGTGCTGGCCGCGGTCATGCGAATGCCATTGCCACAGTGCTGAACGGTTCGCTGGCTGCGCCGTGCCAGCTGCCCCATGGCGTCCCACACGCGCTGCGTGGCCTGACTGAGGGTATCGGCTGGCTCTTGATTGGGGGCGTCGGTCGCATCGGGGTCGGGAGGTGTGACGACGTCGAGCAGATCTTGGAAGTGGACGCCTGCCAGGTATCGTGCCCAGCGCGTCATGCGCAGCCAGGGGTTGGCGTCCTGCAGGGTCTCGCTTTCAGCACTCTGTTGCGCTGCCTGCTGCTCGTTATCGGCCGCGCGGGCTTTGATCTTGGCCGCGATCAGCTGGCGGTTGGATGCTGGGGTCGGGGGCTCGTCAGGCTCGGGGTCGCAGGATCGAACATGGACAAGGTGAGAGTTCTTTTGTGTGGGAAACACCCGCTGCCAGGCTACCATCTGATATGACTGGTGTAACTCTGCGTCTGCCTCTTGTTTTTCAAGCACCTTGGCTCGGCCTGGTTGCCTGTATTGGGTCCATCCATGGGCCTGCTGCCAGTGATTGCGTATTGTATTCAGATTAGTGGCAATATACAGACAGTCCTGATCGCGCCGACACTGCATTCTGTTGGTGTACACTGGGATAATGGGCAGCGGATGATCCAGCGCCCGAGGGATCTTGACAGTGCCAGGATCCTGGATCAGGTCGGTCCACTGCTGTACGATCTCGATAACTGACTGGATCTGGGAACTGGTCATATAATGCTTCTTGCGCAGGTGGGTGTGGACCTCTGTTGGGTGCACGGCATGCTTACATTGCCGGCAGACCATGATCTGCAGCTCAGGAATCTTCTGAAAAATCGGGTGCGACATGCTGTTAGCAGCCAGGAGATGGAATACAAACTTGGAATGGGAATTCAAGGTAGGCAATGGGTTCTCCTGCCTAAATTCTGACGCTGGCCAGGTATTTGCTTTTGTTGCTGATTAATCAACAATCTATACAGCCATACTGACAATCTCCCGTCAAACCTTGTATACAACCCCAACCAACTTTTGCTCAACACCATGCAATACCCCTTGTACTGATTGCCTTCAAACTGTGCTCTGTCAAATATAAGCGGCTGCTGGATCTACAGTAAAATTTTCAGCCCTCTAGCCCCCCCCTGTCTTATCCCATTCCACTTCAAAATCATGTTCGCAAAAATCCCATTACACTCAAATCCGCCCCACCAAATTATCTGAAACCCTAGTCCTATCTCACAGTAATGCTTGCTGGCCTGTGGATTAGACTGCAATAACCTGAACCCTGACTGTTAAATAAATGGCCCCCATGCCTGCCTGGCCTACTGGATTGGATCTGGCCTAATACTAACTTGTGCTTGCTCTGACTGCAACTATCTCTGGCTCTGGTCCTGATCTGGCCCCGGCTCGGGCTATCTCTGTGTCTGCATCTGGTCCTGGTCTGGCCCTGATCTGGGCCTGGCTCTCGTTGTCATATATACTAACTCCTTGATACTAACTACTTGGCAAATACTTGATAATTGCTTGAATTGATATGGGCTCTGGCTGGCCCTGCATCGGCCCTGCATCGGCTCTGTACGGTCTGCCTTTAACCGGGCTCTGCTCCTGATGGCCTGCATGAATGGCTGCCAACCACAACAATCCAAGCCCTGACCCTGAACCCGCTGGGGGTGTTAACTGGCTCCAATCTGGCTGGGCTGCCTGGCTTGAGCCCTGGCGCTGTATGGCATTGGCTGGCCCTGCTGGCATGATGATGACGGGCTTTGGGGCTCTGGCTTGGCTCTAGCTGGCTTGGCCTGACTCTGCATCTGGCTTTGGCTCTGCCTCCATGCGGGCCCTGGGTTGGACGGGCCATTGGCGGGCTTGGTACGGCTCTGCCCGGAGCCTGCTGCCATGCAAAATCCGGCCTGCTTGGTGATAAACTGCAATCATTAAAGCCTGACCATGACATGGCCTGGCTTGATGCCCCCAGCTCTGACTGTCCATGCTGGATCTGGCTTGGGTTCTGGCCCTGACCATGACATGACCTGCTGCTCTGCTGGCCTGCATATGGCCCTGGATCTGGCCTGGGGGCTCTGCCGCTGCCGTGCAAATACTGCCTGCCTGTTTAGCCACCTGCATGTAAATCCTGTGCTCTGTGCTTTATATATCTATATTTTGGATAACCTACTCTATAAATGGTTATATACATTCCGCTGCCTGCATGCAACCATGTAATATCTATATTTGCTTGACAGCTCTGCCTGGCTGGCTATATATCTGGCAATAGATCTGGCCTGCGGGGCTGGCCATAACATATAACAAATAAAGCCCTGACTTTTAAATATATCTGGGAATATATATATCTTTTGCGTATTTTATTACTTATATATATATTGTACCCCGGCCATAACGCCACATAATTATGAACTGGTCATTGGGGTGGCTGGATATATATATTAATATTGGTAATCTAAATTTGGTCCTGGCTCTGGCTCCCTGCATCTGGCCTTGCCATGGATTAACTACTATATCTACCATCCTGCCATCAAATCTGGCAATAAACTGTAATACAAATTACTTTGGCGGATCCAGATCTCTGCTTTATATGGATTCCTGCGGCTTGCATGTGATAATATATAATATCTGGGCTCTAACCTACCTGGTCTGGCTGGAAACCATAATAATATAAACCCTGACCATGATATATTTGTTGCATGATGTATATATGTAACCCTGGCTCTGGCTAGCTCTGCTCTGGCTTGGGCCCTGACTAGCCATGGGCTGTACTCTGGCTGGCACTGGACTGTATCTGGCTTGCTCTGGCTGCATAAAACTGCAACCATCTAAACCCTGACCATGATATTACCTGGCTAAACATTATCTGGCTTGGTATGGTGGCTGGCGGGGGTTCTGCTGTTCTGGGCTGTAATATATACTAATATTTAATACTAACTGCTTTGCCAATACTACATTCTGCTTAATATATAGATATATATATCTTAACAACATAATATCTTGCTGGGAAATATATCCTGCTGCTGCATGGGACTATGTAATATATATATTTCTCCTATAGGCTGTGGCTTTGCTGACTGTATATAGGTGCTGCAGGGCTTGTTCTGGCCCTGGGTGGCTGCTATCTATTTTAATATCTGGTATTACTAACATGGTGCTGGTGCTAACTGGCTCTGGATCTGGCTTAACTATAATAATCAAAACCCTAACCTTAACCCTGCCGGGGCTGCTACATATCTTGGGGCTCTGGCCTGGCTGGTTTAATATTATAGCTGTTGCGGGCTCTGCTGGGCTCTGGCTGGCCTTGTATTAGCTCTGGATTTTCTGCCTCTAACCAGGATCGGGCTCCATATGGACTCGGGCCTGGTTCCTGCAGGCTGGCTGTCAGGGGCTTGGACTGGCTCTGATAGCCCTGCCTTGGTTTTGGCTCTGTCCAAGCTTTGGCCTGGTTCCTGGATGGGCCTACACAAATACTGACCTAGCTTGGTCTGGCTCTGGCCTGTGCTGGCCTGGATCTGCATGTGCTTGTACTTGATCTGTATATCTGCTGGCAATGCAACCTGCTGCAGGACACTATAATATACTAATCCTGACTATAAAATGTATTGGGATTAAATATATATTTGGTAACTTGGTAATATGTTGACAGGCACTGGCTTGGCTAGGGCTCTGTATTTGCTGTTAGTGCTGGACTGGTTTGCCTGGCTTTAACTTGCTCTAGGAGGTGCTTGGTACTTGCTGGCTCTGGGCTGGCTTAACTAACAGGCTTGGCCCGGCTCTGGTTTGGCCTCTGACGGGGCACGACCCTGGTTTTGACATGTACAGGCTCTGGCTGGGTCTGGCTAGCTAGATACTGGTAATAGTTGGGCTTGGTAATATCTTTCTGCCATCTCTGCTTTGGGCTTAGCCTGGCTGGCTCTGGTCTGCTATTATAATAAACTATTGCCCTGGTTGCTGGCAGAACAGCCAAGTTCTACCTAAAGCATAATATATATCTGGCACTCTGTCTTCCTGCTTGCTATATTACCTGGTGCACTAACTTGTTAATTAATCCTGGAATGGCTGGATATACTAATAGCTAGTAACCTCTGTCCCAGCTTCCTGCCTCTGGTAACCAGCTTAACACTGGCTCCCCACCAGCTTTATGCCAGCTTAATATTACCTACTCTCTGTTCTCTGCCAGACCCTGTCCTGCTAGGGCTTTTATGGCGCTGACAGGCTTTACATGGCTTAACTCTGGCTCCAGCCTTGCCCTGGCTCTTATTACCCGGGCTGACTTTAACTGGGCTCTAACAGGGATCCTGGCTGGCTTAACATGCTAACCTTGCTCTACATGGCTCTGTGTGAACCAGTGCCTGGCAGGCTCTAAACTGGCTTGGCCCTGGCAATCTTCTGGCTTTTCTCTGGCTCTGCTTAGGCTTTTATGCTAATTTGCTGCTTTAACTTCTTAATCTAGCTAGGTAGCTCCAGCTCCCTCCTGATGCTGTATCTAGCCTACTTGGTCTAGGATCTACTAGGCTTTAACTGGCTCTTTACTGGCATTGCACTGGCTTGTGGCCTGGCTACCTATATATATTATAACTCTGGTTTAATACTTACAGGCTTTGGTGGGCTCTAATCTGGATAAACCTGACCTGGTCCTTAGCTCTGGACAGGCTGTATAATCTCTAGAATAGTAGGCTCTGTCTAGCTGCTAGGTAGCTCTATTCTGTACTAGCTTTGCATAGGCTTTGCCTGGCTTGTTCTAGCTCTAGCTGGCTCTAACTCTGCCTTGGATTCCTTGGCTGGCTCTGGCTGGCACTCTTGTTGGCTTTCTGTGGTTACCTAACTCTGGACTCTGGCCTTAGATGGGCTCTATATCTTACTTTGGACAGGCTCTAGCTGGGTTTATACTGGGTGTTTGGCTGCTCTGCTTTAGCAGGCCTGGGTCTGGTATAACTCCAGGTTGGGCTCTGTATCTGGATCTCTACAGGCATGGGGGTTAGCTCTTCTAGGTTGCTGCTCTGTAGAGGCTTAATTAGTTAACTCTGGCTCTGTACCAGCTCCCACCTGGGTTTATATAGGCCTTGACTCCCTTTTTATCTGCCTTTGGGCTGGCTTGTTTAACTCTGGCTTTTATAGACTGTGGCTGGCGCTGGCTTGCCATAAATAATAATAATTAAAAACTTAACAAGAATATATAAATATCTATACATACTTATATCCCTCTTCGGCCCTATAATATATATCCTATATTGGCCTGCCAGCAAGCCCTGGCTGCATGGAACTCCTACTAATTAAAAACAGACCTATTAAAGTACTAAACTTAACATGGCAATATCTGTACTAAAAACCACAAGTTATTACCTAACAAATATATTAACAATCCCCGCGCCCGGTCCAACTGGAGAAGCCCACTGGAAATAACAGATTAGGCAATAAAGGCAATAGCAGCAACAACAGCAACAATAATAATAATAATAATAATAACAACAACAACCATAATAATAATAATAATAATAACAACAATAACAACAATAATAATAACAACAATAATAATAACAACACTAATAATTTACCAGCATGAGACATGATGCTTTAAGGGATTTGTGATTTGGAGTTTAGCCAGGGTGCTTGGTTTTATTTGCTTATTACATGCTAATACTAATTACCTAATTAGCACGTGCTTATATTGCTAATATAAAGCTACCAAGAAGACCATGCCATTTCTGCTAGCTAGCTACTAAACACCCATGTATAAAAAGCTTTGCAGAGTAGGGTATAGAAGGAATGCTTGGCAAGCAGACACAGCATGGCCCAGGCTAAAGTACTAAAATGCAGGACCCTGCCTTATATATAACACCTGCCTGAATTATCTAATACATGGTACTTAGGATAGGTAGTAGGTTATTATATTTGCAGGGCCTGTTAACTACCATGGGGTTTTATAATGCAGTAACAGGTGCTAAGATACAGGGTCCTGTATTACATGCAATACCTGCCCTAATTATCCTAAGCAGTGGTAGTAGGTTATCATGTTTACAGGGCTTGTTAACTTTTATAGGGTTCTATAATATATAAGACCTGGCTTTATTATAAAAAGAATATAGGTGGTATTGTTAAGTTTAATATATAAAAATAAGTAGGCAAAGCTCCAGGGACTATTTTTAAGCTTATAATTAGCTAGAACTATTAATATAACTTATATTATATAGGTATACCAGGGTTAGTCCTCTTGTATTTCTTTGCTAATTTTTTATTTTATAATACCAGTCCTGCATGCTTTACTGCTTCTTGGGCTATACCTGAACCAGAACCCTTTTTTGTAGTTCTTTAGTTGCTGTGCTATGTAGCAGGGGGAGATCTGCTACTAGCAAACTCTAGCTTGGACAGGGAAAAATTAGTTTTAGTATTAGAAAAAATCTAACTATTATCAGGTTCCTGCTGGTAGAGATTGCTGACCACCAGGAGGTTAAAGATGCTAATCATGTTCCAGTTGGTAAGGGTTACCTACTCTTTATCAGGGATTAGTGCAGGCATGTTGCTCTAAAAGCTGTTATTAAAAAAAAGGGCTGCCTTGGCTGTAATAAAGGACCTAAGTACTAACTTGGCTGCTTTTGCAAGTATATAGCATACTTAATTAATAAGCACCTAATACTAAGGGGCTTGCTGGGGGTTAGTTAAAAAAAGTATATTCTTTATTAAGATTACCTCTAGCATGTTATAACAGTGCAATCCTACCAGGGTATTAGAAAGGGGACTAATCCCTGACAGAGTCTGCCAGGCTGGCCAGGCCAAGATTATGCAAAGCAGGTGCAAGCTGCCCTACAGGCCCTGGCAAGAGGTTATATAATCCTAATAGGTATTCTAGACCTTTTCCAGGTATGCCCTGCTATCTACTCTAGTCTTGTTAGGTATATAAAAAAAATAGTTAGGATTAGTTAGGAAAGTATCTTGGGATATAACCAGGGTTGTTGCAATTACGCAAAGAGTCTGATTGATTGATTGAAGTATGATTGATTGTTGTTTTGAAGCTATCGCTAATGATATCATTTATTATTCTGCCCGACGCCCAACCGCTTTCCTCTTCTGGATCAGGCAGGAGCCAGTCGATGCCATGCAGCAACGCTATACAACAAGGCTCATCCTGGGCACCGTGCCCGGGATGAGCTCTGCCTGGGATGAGCCAGCAGATATGACGGATACGGCAACAAGGGTGGTCTTGATTACTAGCCTCTTATAATTACTATAGTGGGCGCGGGGTACCCAGGGCATTATAAAACAGATTATGCAAGTATTAGACATGGGGATTAGGTATATAGTATAGACATCTACATGCAAAAGGGCAAATCTATCTGTATTAATTTTATAGTCCAAGTATTTGGTCAGGGCCCCACCCTTGCTTTCCATGTACTGCTAATATGCCATATAAAAGTTATCTAGTAACTCCTTAAGCCTGCTAATACCATGCAGGTAGTGGTAGACTTGTTAAACCACGGGTTGGGGCGGGTTTTCAGGGCTAGCTGATCCGCCCGCGCGGGTTTTGGGGTGGGTTACCTAGACAGTAAACCGCCCATGGGTTAAGCAAATAATCTTAACCCAACCCAGATAACCCAAATAACCCAAGTATGCAGATCGCTGCCTA
>VCRL01000255.1:0-26989 GCA_013306195.1 Aspergillus latus | reverse complement strand
GCCAAATACATCGAAAAGCTTGCTCAGTTGAAAAGCTGCTAAAGAATGGCTCTAAGAGTCCTTCATCCCCTTCCAAACGAGCATTTGATGAGCTTGTAAAGGGGTGTGAGTTGGCCATGTACAATGCTGCCTTGTTAGCCAAAGAAAACTCTGATCTCCGCGCAGCTATTGAGAATGACAAGCAAAAAAAGAGTCGCTCTAAAAGCCAAATAACTCCTATACATGGGATTTCAGTTCAGGAAGCTAGGGATCTTATTTTGTTGAGAAATGAGCAATTGGAGGCAGAGGGGGGTGGTGCTAGTAGAAGTGCTATCCCAACTTCAACAGCTCCTAAACGTGCCCTACCAACATGTTCTGAATGTAATATTAAGGGGCATACTAGAATCAGATGTCCTAGCCGGCAAGACTTTTAGTTTATCTAATTTAAATTGCTTTTGGTTGTGCTATAGAGCTTTAAATTTGAGATAGAATGATTTTTGGAGGGGGATTTACGAACCGACCGGGATTCACGAACCGACCGGGAATTACGTTACTGTATTTAAATATAGTATTTTATTTAGCTATGTAGGTCACTGCCTATTAAAGTAATGATATACATAATTGGGTTATTTTGGGTTATTTGGGTTGGGTTAGAATTATTTGCTAAATCCATGGGCGGTTTACTGTGAAGGTAACCCACCCCAAAACCCGCGTGGGCGGATCAGGTAGGCCTGAAAACCCGCCCCGACCCGTGGTTTAACAAGTCTAGTCAAAGGCAAATCACCCACGGCGTTTTTTCACCCTCTGCCATCCGAAGGGTATCTGTACTGCATCAAGAACCCGTGGGCTTTCAGGAATGGAAAATAAACGCACAGCACTAATCAAGACAACTTTGCTCGCCTAGCTGGCTAAGCCCGACTAGCCCTGGGCACAGATCCGAAAACCGGTCTCTGGACTATGAACAAATCGAGACGACTACTCTGTTACTAGATTCCTTCGATCGCTATGGAGGTTAATCCGCATAAGAGACACAAGCTCAAGGGATCATTTCCAGCCTTGGCCAGACGCAGCGAAAGTCACCTTACTTACCAGACACGGTTGATACAAATGTCTACGTTCCCTTCTTGGTCGAGAATGCCGAAACAAGTGTCGATAGAGCAGAGACAGCCCAAGTGTGAGGTATAGGCTCCTGGGAACTCAGGGGCCACATTTCACTAGTCATGGTCCCTCCTCTACGATATGGGCAAGAAGGGTTCAAGGTACTTACCCAGTTTACCTACCGCTCGCATGCAGCACTTATTCATCGATGACATGTTCTACTCGAATAGAAACACACCATGAAACTCTCATTCACATGCACATCATCATCCGAAAATGAGCTCAAGGCTGGTACTATCTTCGCTATGATGGGCCGGCACCTCTATCTGTCGCCTCCATTATCCACGTCACCCCCTCCTGTAGATTTAGTACCACCGGAACTGGCTCTGTAGCCAAACCGCTGAAAGCCCACCGCGACGCCTTCTGGCCGAGGAGGTTGTGGTAATGGTCCAGCCCGCCTGGATCCTGATCGCTGATATTGTGCTCAGTCTGGTTGTATCCTCATGTTGCTTTACCGAACGCATATGTGTCTCAAGATGAAGACGTCTATAAGAACCTATTCCGGTCGGGCCCAATGTTTGTCTCGCGCCTCCTATACTCCCCGTAATTTCTGTAAAGGTAGACAAGAGCTAACAGTAAACGCAGAGCAAGCACAACAACCATAATCAGCCCGTGTAGCTGGGCATCGCCTCGAACCGGACCATAACCGACGCAACTCTCTCCATAGCCTTCCGATCGCCCAGCGAGCAGGAGAAAGCAGTCTCTGATCTAGCATCAAGATGGAAGCCACTCTTCGTGGAAATTGGTCCCATTGCCCCCTGCTAACCGGAGTCTGTGCATCCGGGCTTCGATGCCGAAATCGATGTCTTGACTCGTCGTCTACACATCACTAGAGCACGCCTCTCGTCAGACTGTTTCCCAAAGAGGAGCGTTAGTGGAGTTGAAGTTGCCCTAGGACGAACAGAATGGGATGGTTTAGAGTTCAATGAATTGGAGAGCACTTGGAGGGTCTGAGGCTGCGAATTGCTCAGTTCGCCTTTTAGGGCTATTTTTTAATACATGATTCATGTGCTGCCTGTGCGAGCAACTAGGGAGCGTTGCTATATGGACACTGTACGATACACAGGCTGCTGCTAGGGATGAGGCTTAAAACAAGGCAGGCCCTAGTGTGGCCTGCTAAGTTGCTAAAAGGTCGCAGATAACTCGGTAAATCCTCTGAGCAAACTCGGAAGTCAACCTTACTACTTTGGGCTAGTGTTATCGCAAGTGGCTTAGCCGACTTAGAGTTACCTCACAACATTTACCACGTCACAGGTGATCTTCAAGGCAGAGCGACTGACTCGTAAAAGATTCAGCAAGGAATACAAGTGACGTGGTAAATGTTGTGAGGTAACTCTAAGTCGGCTATCCCTTTTTTGAATGTGCTAACTGAAGGAGGCATGGCCGACTTAAGAGTTAGCTCAGAGGATTTACGAGCCTGCTCTCGCTAGCATGGTGGCCAAGCGGTGTATAGAAGTTTTAACCTTGAACATCCGTGCCTTCTGCCGCTTATAGCCCCTCAGCAGCACCCTAAAAGACACTGGGAGCTGAGTAATATAGACTAGTGGTTATATAAAGCCTTTATAGTACCCACATTCTCAAGCAACTCTTTGAGAATCACGCACGATGAACACTCGCGGAACCTGTACAATTTTTATTAGGTCCTTATATGTCAATGAGCAAAAGCCTTACATCAAGAAGCTCCGTTGGTCTAGTGGTATGATTCTCGCTTAGGGTTCACCCTACAGCTCTTGTATGCGAGAGGTCCCGCGTTCGATCCGCGGATGGAGCCGTCGTTTTTGTTTTTTCCCACTCTTGTATATGCCTTATTCAGGCCACTTGCTGTGAATCATGAGGCCCGATCGACAAGTTTATCAGCACGATTAAGCAAGGCGACGGTTGCATCTGCATAAGCTGACGTACAGTAGCCTAGTTATACCATCCTTATTTATATCGACAATCATAGATCTATGGAGGGATTTAGATTAATTGGGAGAAATGTGTCGACAGCTTTGATGGTTAAGGCTCTATCCGTTAGTGTCTTTGAAAGGGGTGCCTGTAATACTCTGCTAGGACCCAGAAGGACCTGAATATAGCCCAAATAGGTACAAGGATTGACAACGAGAGACACATCAACTAGAACATAGGATGAATGGCTACTTCTCTGAACATAATTGCTGCCTCTGGAGACAAACATGTTATTCAACTTTTGTTTATCTCGACTCTTTTAGGAGGGAATGTCAAGTAGCAGGACTGATGGAATGGCCCGTCCTGTTCCTTGCAGCATGAGCAAAATGCCTTGGTAATTAGTTTATTTTGGTACTAGTTCATGGAATATAGGCTCTAGATGGCTGCCTGTTCCACTGAGAGATAGAAATCACTGTTCATGCGTGTGTGATGATACCTAGTTGCACTCTGCCTTGAAAATAGGACATGGTATCCACCCTCTCTCAGTGCTCGTCTCCATAGAAGACTGTTGCTGGCAACCAGTCATCATTACAAGACTTGAACCGGGTGGTGCATCGGTTCAATCTGTCCATCTCATCGTCACTCAGCGCCCAGCCGTTCAAATCAAAGTTTGTCTCAATGCGAGCAGCGTTGATGGTTTTGGGTACTACACTGGTGCCGCGCTGGAGACCCCACATGATCCTTGAATTGTCAGTGCTGGGGACAACATACCATACCATAAACATGGTACTAAATAGGACTTGATACGTACAGAACCTGCTGCGGTGACTTGTTTATTCTCTGGCAGATTTCAAGCAAAGCCTTGTCTTCTAGTAGCGGAGAATCTGTAGACCCAAGGCAGGAATAGGCTGTACAATGAATCTCATGATTGCGGCAGTACTGCAAAAGCTTTCTTGATGGCCAATAGGGATGAAGCTATGTTGTCAGAAGGTCGATACGCGAACAACATGTATCTGGTGGACTGCGTACCTCAACTTGGTTAACAGCAGGGACAATCTTGCAAGAGGAATGACTGAGCAGTCTCCTGAGGTGTGCGATGCCGAAGTTTGACACACCAATATTTCGCACTTTGGTTGCTGCAAGCTTTTGCATTTCTTCCCTGTAGAGCTTAGAAACCAGAATCCAGCCATTAGCGAGAGAAATATCTTGCCATACCATGTCTTAACAAAGTTCCAGTCGGCCAGCTGGGTGGAGGAGTCATTTGGGTTGACGGGTACAGGCCAATGCTTGTGGGATATGTCAGCGCTTCCTTTTGTAATTCAGACGAGACCGGTCCGTACCATGAGATAGAGGTCAACATAGTCCATACCAAGCTCACTTAGAGACATATCCAGAGCTTCCTGGACGCGCGTATGCCACCTATTGTCCAGCTTTGTGGTGACCCAGACCTGACTCCGCGAGACTCCGGAGTCTTTCACAGCTTGTCCAATCTCATGCTCAACTCCGGAAGACATGGCAGTGTCAATATGCCTATACCCGGATTTTAAGGCTGAACGAACAGCCTCATAAACCAGACCTGGTTTTTGGGCTCTGCGTGTGCCCAAGCCAACAGCCGGAATCAATGCTCCTGTATTGAGGCGGAAGGATCTGTCTCTGTTTTTGGCATGGGCAGAGGTGAATAAAGTGGCTGCTGACACTAGACTTGTAAGAGTCTTAGTCGAGAGTCCATTTCTGTTGTTGATGGCACCCCAAACACCGGTCGAAGACACAGATAGTGGGAGCGGGCGTTGGAGCTGACGATTGGCAAGAGACATCTTGACAGCGTCAACGAGTGAGACCGTATTCCGCACGTTTGCCAGCGAGGTGGAAAACGACGGTCCACGACCAGTAACCCAGTCCCCAAACTCTTGGACCATGGATTGAATCACCTGCTTCTCGCCTGGCTGATGCTTGGTGCTTATTGTTTTGCAGCCTTGAGTGTCATAGTGGGTGACTTCTTGCCCATTGAGGATCAGGGTCCCGTTGGTCCCGGTCACTACGATGGATGAAACAGGCTTATGAGCGACGCGTGACAACCGTACGTGGCCTATGCAGTTCCGGGGCCCCCAGTTCATCATAATGTCAGAGACGTCGTCCCCGCCGTACCTTTGGGACGGCCGTACGGAGGAGACCTGCTGCGCCATCACAGAGGCCGGCAGTCCCAGAAGCCATACGAGGAGATCGAGCATATGACATCCAAGATCTTCCTATCGGTAGGTTCAAATTAGCCCCCGTTCCGTGCACGTACTCTGAATAATGCAAAGTTAACCTACCGTCACTCCTACGCCAGCGCTTGCACGCCATGTCTCCTCAAGGTTGGTTATGTTTAGAGCAAGGCTAGCGTCAACAGCGGCGACATCACCCACAAGCGGGAGCAAGCTCCTAAAGTGAAGAAAGTGAGGCTCGAACCGCTTCTGAAAAGTGATTCCTACTTTGACCGGCAAACCGGTCATCCACTCATATTCATCCACCGACTCCGCAATCGGCTTCTCCTTCAACACATGGATACCCTTCGCTGCGAGAGCAGTGATACATTCCAAGTGGGCGCAATGGGGCACAGATACGATGGCAAAATCGGGCCGGTGGTGGTGCAGGAGCGAGGACAGGGAATTGTAAGTGGGGATGCCTGGGTGTTCGACCGAGAACGATTCTAGTGCCGTGCCATTGGTGTCGCAGACGGCTGTTATCGAGAGGGTCGGGCTACCCAGGAGACTGAGGAAATGGCTTCTATACCCCCGGTATCCGGTGCCTACCAAGGCAATGCTGTAGGCCCTCGATCTTGCCGCGGCATGCGAGACCGGCCGAGATCTGGGCGCAGAGCTGACGGAGTGGCGTCCTGGTAGAGCAGAGACGGCCCTGGCTAAGAAACTGGCTGACCTTGAATATTGTGGATATGCTCCGATCGGCATGTTTTACGCCTCTAGGTTCGCTGAGTGAGTGCTCAGCGGCGCAGTCGTTTAGTGGTACGCTGCCTGGTCCTTCCGAAGATTTTGGATAAACACATACGGCATCGTTGTCGTTTTTATGCAAAGACGGCGCTTAGAATAATGGGATCTTACCAAAACGAGAGCAGCAGCAGAGCCTCAGAGCTATGGAGTACACCTCGGATATGCTCGCGCGAATTTGGGGTTCCTGGACCCCATTCTTTGAGCGAGGCAAGGTGTCATGGCCAATAAGGGCGATTCTCGAATGCAGTCTTGTCCGGCTCGCGGCCTGGATCTCTTCGGTAATTGGTTAATGGCCTGCCGCTTGCTGTACTGGGCAGCCATGCATCGAGGGGCTTGCGTTGGCAATTGCTATTGGTTATCTATAGCGGCCTACGGCACCGAGTCTCGCTGTAATTTCAACAACCATGCAATGTATCGGCAATTATGGCTCAGCATGAAAGTGGCTTGGTGCTGGAGGCTAGTCACTGGTTGCCCAGCTGAGTTTAGACGGTCCGTGAGGCTTAATATGTCCAGCATACCAGGTCAACAGCAGGAACGGGCCAAAGTATGCTATGAAGACACAGTAAGACGCACAGGATGGATTTCGCCCAAAGGCTTGACTGCTCATATATGATGGCTCTCTATCAACATGACTATAATGGTTTCTTGTTCCAGTCTGCAGGCTAGTCGCACTGTCCGTCCCCAGGAGGAGGCATGCTCTTCCACCGGCAGCTCACTCATGTATATTATGTACGGCGTCCTCACCCCACCCAATGCCTCAATTGCTTCTGGTGGAGGTAGCTGCTTCCCTTACTCTCAAATGTCAGGACCGCCACATCAGACTCGGGGAACTGGTCGGTATGGTCTGACCACAGTTGGGGTTGCACTCTAATAGCATCTCAGAGCGGCCCCAGTCCGCGTGCTTGTCTGTGATTTCCTGAAAAACAGTGAGAGTGGCGCGTATGACATATTACAGGCCCACCAGTCTTCTTGGGCTCTCATAACGCTTGTAGAATGTGTCACTCACCTGGCGCTGCCGCTGCACCAAGCCTGCGTCCTGTGTCTTCACCAGCCAATGCGGGATAGGCAGCTTTTCGAGCAAGTCGGCCTCAATCTCAGGTATTTGCCAGAGATTTTAAGTATCCTTATATATATGACCGTAGATTGCGCGTAGTCACGTCCCTTAAGGGAAATGGGAGCTTTTGTATGGGTGTAGTAAGCGCAATATTGAACGAGGCTTGATCGCACTCTATCTCTTCTCTATGGCTTCTGTGTCACCGGTAATCTCTCATCGGCGATTGTATCCGGCTCTGAGATCCTGGGTAGAGATGTATTTCGTGGCTGTCTTCAATATTCTGCAGCTGTTCGGCACAAATGGTGAGAGTCTCCTCCAGATCTGATATGTATTGCGTGAGCTCGAATTGCTTGTCATACAATCTGGCCAGTGCAGCATCATTTGAAGAAGATCTCCATATCTCGCAATTGACACTGTTCGCTCGGCCGCGTTTATTGACTCATCAAGTATGAAGGTTTCCCGTCTTGTCGTGCGCGGCCTCATACAGGCCGCAGAGAATCTTCAAAGCTAGGGCATAGTACTGGCTTCCCTTATCAACAAGATGGTTGATTGCCAATGTTGCAAGAATTCTATATTGCGATCTGGTTTTTTGCCTCCATGTATCTGAAGGGCTGCATCCACGATTTCGAGATGCAGGCGTGCTACTTGCATCTGTTTCTCCACGGGCCAAAGACAGTTGTCAAATTTCAGGATTTCTTCGGCCAGAGGCACCTGGACGTGCTCAAATCGCAGATGGAGACTGAGCGTGAGAGAGTCAGGGAGTGGTATCGTCGACGTGAACAGGGAGAGAGGCAGATTCACAGGAGGGTCTCGATCAACATAGCATAAGGCCTTGGTTAGAAACTTATGGGAATATATGGGAATATGCCAGACCTCCTGATCTTTAGAATACTGGCAATAGTGATTAAAAAATCAAGACGAGACGGTGTAGGCCATTTGCAGGCAGGAGAATTAAGCCCTAATCGGCCTTGTCTTGACACCGATAAAGCTCCTCGCTCATAGAGCAGAGGCGACTGCCGAAGCGGCGAGGCTTGGGCTTCTTATAAGGCAGCTTGAGGGGCCGAATGCTGGAATAACGCCTTGCCTAGGCACTTGACTGGTTACCTGGGCTGCGACGCCCAGCTCAGCCTGCATTAGTCTGCATAAGCCCAGCCTCACGTTGATCTAAATGCCTCCCCGCTCTGCCCCTCTCTAACGGCCTTTCTGACACAAAACACCTTTACACACATAATTCTTATATTAGGAACTGGCAAGAAAAAATCCATCCACTTGCCAGATATTGGATATGTACCCCTGGAAAGTTCTCTCGACATGGGCCCCCTTCGAAATCGACGCCCTCGGTCTTGTCACTCTCCTCGGCGCCAACGAAGTTGATATCGCCGTCGGCCGTTTAGCGCCCAGCTACTGGCTGGAATATATGCCGCTGCTGGCCGGGTTTGTCTTTGCCGGCGATCGATTCCGCGCTAAACAGCCTACGTTCACGCTATATAATGTGTCCAGCGGCATCGTGACAGGGAACCTCGCAGCATGGTTTACGCGGTGGATGCAGACGCAGGAATTCCACGTCTCGCGCAGCCTCGTATATTGGGAGGTCGACATGACGCCCCGGCCCCGGTGGATGTATTTCATTGTCCCAGCCCTAATCTCAGCTACCTTCAATGGCTTCCTGCTTGCCATGACGGTCTTGTCTGGCGACTGGTACGGGTTCGCGAATACGATAGCCATCATACTCCTCATCATCGTGCGCGCGTACATGATTCAGGAGAATCGCCACGCAATCAATAAAACCGTCGCGGCCGCAAAGCCCCTCCCTACCACCTTTGCAGGCGCGCTAGAGGAATGGAAGGAGAAGCGCAAGAGCGACCCGCAGGCTCCGGCGCCGCGGCGGGACTCGCGACAGTGGCGACCTGAGGTCGCCAAGATCCTCGTCGTCATGCCTGATTCGCGAGCCGTCACGATGTTTATCCCCGAGCATCTCCTGCGCGGTGTCTTCGTCACCGAGACGCCCGTCCGGTCACCCGAGATCTACCGGCTGTTGCAGTGGACTGGCTGGGTGGCGTTTACCGTCCACGTCGTCACACTAGGCATGGCCCAATTGGCGACCCAGCTATACGTGGTCGCGTTGATGGTCATTCCGACGGTCCTGATCTGCTACGGCTACGGTTGCGACGACTCTAGGATTGCAAAAGGGTGGCGGTGGCTATGGGGGGAGGAGGCCGCGCCCTATGTCTACCAAGCAGGACCGCAGCTGAAAGCAACTGTCTTTGAGTGGCCGGAAGACGTAGAATTTGCCAGGGATGGCAAGGGCGTCTTGTACAGACGCGATCCGGGACCGATTCCTCCGGACAAGCGATCAACCGCCCGTCAGGACTTATACGCGTGGCTGAATCTGACCGAAGAGGAGCAGAGGAGCCTCTGGGACTGGCATTTGCTGCCTCATAGACGGGGCCACGATGACTCATGGTGGAATACTTTCAACGAAAAGCAGAGGCTTATCAGGGAGCGGCCGCCGGATCTGAAGGCCCTCAAGGACCGCATTCAGGATGAGCTTAGAGCACCAAGGTTCAAGCGCAGAGTCTCAAACTGGCGGTACAAGGATCTAGATGTTGAAAAAGGGTTTAATTAGATTAATGTCGCTCCAAACTTCCAAGTTTGGCCTTCTTATCCTCTCTTCTTCTTATTTGTCTTTTTCTTTTTGTTGCGCATCACTTAGGTACAGCATGTCCAGCGCATCAGCAAGTCCTGATTGTGTAAGTTGAGTGCTCATTGGCTAGGCATATGAGCTTTTTCTATGTCTTCTCTACAAGGGTAAAAGAGGCCTAAAGGCTTGGGAATGCCATGTTGATCACGGACCAGAATGGATCTCACTATACTGCAATGTCCAGGCATTATATTTTTATTGATCTACGTGTAGGAACGAGTATTCCGACGAAAGAGACTTGGTTCAAAGGCGGTCCAGAGGAAAGCGCAGCTCGATATCCAGCTGAGCAATCTACGAGAATTAGTGGGCTGTTATAGAACCAAGTTTGCTTATACCACCCCGACTTTGGAAATAAAAGAAAGGAATTGCAGCCGATTCGGGTCAAATGGTGGCGTGGCCAGCTTCAGTGAAATGACTAGCCCAGATCTTCATCCTATACAAGGGTTATAGTCTCCTCCGGCAAGGCAATATCATGCCAAACCTCCTTGAACCACTGATCCCTGTTAGCTCTTGACCCATGAGCAATGACAGCCAAGCCAACTCTTTCAAACTTGTTTTCATGAGGCTGCAGCTTCGTCAAGACCAGAAACGCATCAGACGGTATACGCTCATCCCCGACTATCTCAGGGCGCCTCTCTCGAGGAACATGAAGTAGATAACATGGCGCAAGCCTGCACGCCCCCTTGCCAATGCATTTGAAGAACCCATATCTATCTCGGTCGACGTAGGCATCCGCATAGAAGGATAACTTCGCACCCATAAGATCCAAGGCAGGCTCCGCAAATGTGCATCTTGTCCAGGCTTGATTGAGTGGCCCGTCGGCTTCCACGGTATAGAGCGTGCAGTCACTGCGCTGTGCGCCTTGCGTCTTTGTCTTACTCACTGGAGTGGCGCAGCCTCGACATCGCGTCCGCCAGAATGCTGTCCCCAACGATGCTCTAAGACGGATGAAGCCCGTAGTCACTTCGCCCAGCGGGTTCTCACCCGCCAATACACACTCTGCACGTTCTATCTTCTCGTCGAAGAAGGCCGAGAACTTTTTGCCGGGTTCAATAAACCCGAGTCCCTCGGGGGCGTCTATACTCGCCCAGGACCACGACGGCGCTCGCCAATCCCTGTCTCCCCATGCTGGCCGGGGCCGAGATGGGCGCCCTCTCACATACCAAAGCAATCCTTCCATGAGCGTCGCTCGCCATATTCCAGCTAGGTACTCGCTTTTCATATTTCGAGAGACGATTTTTGCGGTGGCAGATATAGCAGGAAGTCTGTCGGACGGTACCGTGATATCCAGCTTCGCATAGCTCACCACTATATCCACCCAGTTGCGATAGATCAGCATCGTGAAATCGTCGCCAACCAACCCGCCGCCGCCCTCGTCTGGCTTCAGCTCGGACAGTGTCTTGAGCTTGGCCACATTCATCACGGTAGGCACGGGCTTGAAATGCGGTGCGATCGAGCCTCCGCCGCACTCGCACGACAGGCCTCCCTGGCAGCCGACCTGGAACTCTAATTTGTTGCAGAAGAGAATCCGTCGTGAGAGCATCCGTTCCTGATACACCCACGCTCGCGTGAAGAGCGGGAAGTGGGCCTTGAACGATCGTTCCTTGTCCCTTCTAACGTTGATCGTTCCGGCGCCCTGGCAATCCCGTACACCGAGATATACAGCAGGCCAATCCGGGTCCTGGATCAGGAGACAACTGTCCGGTATGGTCTCAGAAAAACAGCCACCAGAAGACTGCGCCGACGCCGACGCGGCGATTGTGAGGTAACTGTTTCGGTAGATCTCGCCCATCTTGACAGACTCCACTTCCCAATCAAGCTTTGAATTCTGAATGATGCATAGAGAATCAATCCATAGATACTGAACCCCCAAGCGACGGGTGAGTACGACGGCGTCTCGGAATGTCTTTGGCAACTCCGACCAAGCGATGAACCGGTGATACCCATCAATGGTTGTGGTCAGCGTCTGGGTGTGGATCTGGCTCGCATCGCCCCAGCAGTGCGAGAGACAGATATATGTGCCGACTCTGCCTTCAGTAGTCTCGAGTCTGATTCCCGTGTCCCCCATCTCAGAGGTGATTTCGGTGACATCGATGACTCTCTTCGGTAGAGGGACGTCGCGGCCTGAGCCGCACTTATCATGTGTAGCTTCACAGTTCTGGAGGAAGTGACGGGCTCGATCAAAGGATAAAGGCAGGGCAGTGTTTCCCGTCAGCATATTGGACTCAGGTATCCCGTCGATTCGTGTCTGCGCTCCTATGGATTGCCACTATTTAACCACCCAGACGCCGCACTCGCGCTCAAGGCAGCCCAACTACCTACCTCTGATATTGAAAAACTGTATAACCCGCTTACTGCCATCTTCCGCAGTCATCTCCAGGGTAAAGCTCGAGCCCAGCCACTTGAACGCCATGCCCGCCAGCTCCAGCTCCGTATAGGCGTAGACTGAACCCACCCCGGCCAGCAGTGCCGCAAGAAATCTGCACCCTCTACACCCGTTTTCAGCTGACGAAACCATATCGCGGAATGTAAAAGGCTCTGTCTTGTATACCGCCGCGGCCTGTTTCTCGCTGTGCACAGTTAGCATTGTTGTCCGCGCAAGTTTGGGTCCGTGAAAGTAGGAGCTTTGTGTACACTTTCGTTGCAGATTTGATCTTAGACTTCTTGCTACAGTTGAGAAGGCAGCCCTGGGTGAACTCAGATTGAAAGGGGTATATGGTATCCAGACGAAGACGCTGCTCATAACGCGCGGGCAGGTTTATGGCTATAGCGTCTTGGCCAGATACGACAGAGACCTGCATTGTATGGCAAAACAAACAGCTCAGTTCCAAGTGCCTTGTTCTCGCAGAGTTTCTACTGTCAGGGGTAAGTGAGGTATCTTCCAACGTTAACAACAATATCTGCCCTGTTGAGACAGAGGTGGATAGGATGCCAGGCACAGATCAGAGCGGGGTAAATGAGGGGCTCTTTAGCTGAAAGTAAGCCTAGAGAATCTCGATCAAGAGTGGCTCAACAACAACTAGTTTAGCTGATATAAAAAGGGAGCGAAAATCGACAGGCAATCGAAGGCCCTTTGTATCTTCACTTAATGGCAAGAGAGCACCGTGGGCTGAATGATAAATGCAAATCCCAGGAATTGCTCCAGTGCAGTGTTGATGAGCCTGTTATTCTGTTGATAATCCTCATTTCATTATCATTATCTCTGGCTGAAATCTAGAGAATAATATTTTTGTGTTTGTTTGACCAACGAGTGCAATATGAAGAGGCCTCTTAAAACGTGCTTCAAGGTCTCAATCTCATTCTTCGGCCATGGCTGCGCATGCGTCCAGCCAGGAATGAACCAGTTAGAGCAGCATACCCAGTTTTCCTTCCATAAAGATTGGATGAGAGGTTACTACTGCGCCGTTCTGTGTACAAAATTCCAGCTGGATCTCAAAGTTTGTTGGCGAACATGTGAGTAGGAGGGTTCTGACGGACAGAATCTCCCCACAATATTGATAATCCTGAAGATCTCAACGATCTTCTCACACAGAGAGCAAGTTTTCGCCGCACCAGCTATTGCGACTATGGACCTTTGATGTCTTTCCCCAGCTGCCTGCCGAAGATCGTCCCAAATCTTGGTGGCGTTCTTGTCCCATTCCGAGCCACTGAGAAGGGAAAGCAGCTCCGCTTTCCAAGAAGGGCAGTGCAACAGCTGCAAAGGGTTGCCATTTGCAAATATAGCAAGAATGAACTACCAGAAGACAGGCTATAGTAGACGCCAATATTAGACTGCGCCAGCTGGGTAAAAGTTCGGTCGATCGAAGAAGTAAGCAAGAAGAGGTACCCCAGGAGATAATGTCCACTGCAAACCAGGGAATAGCAATAAGATGTTGAGCCAGTTCCTAGGCCAGAGAATTACAGGACTAGATTCGCGTACTGATCCCATGGAGAAGTCTATTTGCGGCAGATATTTTATGATCGAAGCATAGTCATAACAGCGGCAAATCCGTAGCCACGAAGAACGAGATTTTAAATGTCTTTTACAGTCTAGCAAGATAGACGTATCTACTGGCAGTTTCTTCTAGACTGGCCTTTCTCCTTACCGATAACTGTTGCGCAGAATTCTCCGGGTCCGCCACCTAGGTCATACCAGAGCCCAGCTAAGTATTGCAGCCCGTATGAATGGATAGCAGCTTGTATTTCCTGAGTCCAGCGCTGAATGGCCGGCGTGGGAGCGTTCATATATGAGTATATGAATGTCTTGATGATTGAGAGCGTGCAGAAGAATTGGTACGGACTGTTAAAATTCCTGTGCTTCGTCTGAATCAGTGCTTGATGCACAGGGTGAATTTTTATCTTCTTTTTATTGTCTTTATATTTTATATTTTGGCTATTATGGATAGGGAAAGGCATCAGGCTGGCTTTAGGTAGCTAGCAGCGATCCTTCGAAAACCCTAGGTTCTCTTACTTCAAACCAGACTGTAAAGATGCCTTCTTCTCTCACCTCTTAAAGACTCAACCAACCATCAGGTTAAACATCCCACTCCCTTCCCTCGCTTCGACTCCCCACTCTACTCCTTCGCCTTCACTCTCTCTCCTAGCCACCTTGACCCAAAACTCTCCCTTCACCGGGCACATCCCAGAAGCGATAGCCATTGAGTTTTTCTCCGGTGCTTTCCAGGCCCCGTCATCCACAGGAGTCAGATCAATCCTCAAGATCACCATGGCCACAAGAGCCAAAATCTCCGAGGAGGCAAAATGTCGTCCTGGACAGATAGTCGGTGAGACGCCGAAGCTCATAAAGCCGCCTGTCCGGCGCGGACTCGTGCTGCCATGGGGAGTGGTTTGCCTCATATACCGTTTCGGATTGAACTCACTCGCTGATTCAGGGCCCCAGACGGATTCAGCCGCGCCCATTGCTGAGGCAGGAATACTCACCACTCCGCCCTTCTTGAGGAAATATCTGTTGTCAAGCACTGTGTCCTCCGTGACCACGCGCGTAACAGCCGAGGCAGACCGAGTCCGCAGGATCTCTTGGTACGCTGACACTAAGAGAGGGCATGAGTCGCGGAGCGCCGAGATATCGATTATATGTTTCCTCCCCATAGGCGTCTGCGTATCCTCAACGCGGACCGCATGTTCCATCACCTCCCCCCTGATCTCACACAGCAAACTCGGCCTGGAATACAGATCAAAGAGGACCCAGAATGCGGCGGGGACGGTGTTTGAGAGCAGGCCCAGTCCCATAGAGACTTCGGCGCGTGCGATATCTGCATCCGAAAGGCCTCCATCGTGCATGACACGATACCGGGTCTTTGTGAGTTCCGAGCCTTGCTCGTGGCCTTTTGTTTGGAAGTACGTCAGAACTGCGGCGAAGGTTGTTTCGCGCGCCCTGTACGCCTTTCGCGCCATAATGGAGGGAAAGATTCCTGTTATCAGCGGGGCGATGTTCGTTTCGAAGGTCCAGAATGCATCCGCGATTGCCGAGTCCTTGTACGGGTTCTTCGGGCCGTATGAGGCATTTGTGCTTGCGGCCGTGATTGCGCGTGTACACCACGCATACAGATCAACTGCTTGTGGGCTCGCTACAAGCTCATCCACGAGTGGGCTCAGCATTCTCGCCATCTCTTCATTCATGCGATCTAACGACGGCCCGATGAGCGTCTTTTCCATCGCGTGCACTGTCTCTGCACTTAGTCCCGCACCACCGGCTTCCCTGTCGCGGAGTAGACTCATCCCCGACTCGGGGATTCCGGCAAAACGCTCTGCAGTGAAGTTGACGAGAGGTGCGAATTTGAGTGTTCTTTTGTTGCGCTGGACTGCCTGCATCAGGGACGGGGAGGTGACAATGTATTGCTTGTTGGTGAGGAGGTTGATCGTGAAGATCGGGTGGGAGGAGTTTTCCGCCCTGTTTCCTCGGGTTAGTATGAAGTACGTAGAGGGGAACGAGAGGAAGCAGAAGGAGGTAGAACGGTTGCAGGTGCATACGCAATTCGACTGAAATATCCCATGCCATGGCGCATCAAGCCGAGGATGTGACCGATGATGGGGATCTTGCTGTGCACTTCCGGTGGCTCACGAGGATCGAGGCTGTGTTGACTTAGGATGTATCCTAAGGCCGTTATCGCACCGAGAATGAGGAGGTGGAATGGTTCGAGCATGCTGATGAAGACAGAGCTGGGACTCCGTATGGGTCCACTCCCAGTGACGATAGGTAGCCGGTTGGGCCTGAGCGATGCAGGCTAATCGAACCAAAAGTCTCGCGAATTGGTCGACCAAGGGTTTAACGAGACTAAGATGTGGATAGTGATGCGACATAAGAGAAAAAAAAGAAAAGTAAATGCAAAATTCAGGGACAGGGATCAAGTCAATGCGAGATCTTCGATTTAGCCTAGGTTTGTTCTAGCCCTACTTCCGTGAGGCTGGGTTCCTTCAGCTGGGCCCCTTCTGTGGGGGGCGCGAGTCTCGATTTGTCATGGCGCCTCTAACCTGTGACATTTGGCTCAATGATAATGTGACATGTGGAGTGCTGAAGATAATTCTCCAGAGTTCGCATTGCAGTTCATTTGTGAGGCTATCTGCAGTGCTGATAGCCAGCCTCTACCCAGGTTTTTTGGGGGAGGTGGGGGTGATCCTAAATAAAGAAAAAAAATGGTCAAAGTAATACATGACTCACACCCTCATTTTCTAGGCCATAATGGCTATATAATCATACCGTAGTGCCCTCAGTAGCCAAAACCGCCGCAGCAGTTTGGTCTCCCTCTGCGGCTTCAGCAAGCTGAGCAATCCTCTCAAACAGTGATGCTTCAGTACAATATACCGGCAGCTTGGTAGATCCAACGGTTTGCTGGTAGGAATATTGGTAGGAACTATGGTAGAAAAAAAATGGAGGATGAAGATGGGCAGATGCCTCTTGTATGCGCCGCACAGCTTGGCTTCTACTCATTGCACTTTTATTCCTCCACCGACAGGTCGAGTATGGTTCTTACTCGCGGTGGGCCTGGCCGACTCCATGGGCGGCAAATATGGAATGAGAATTGGGTTTTTTTTTTTTTTTTTTTTTTTTTTTTTTTTTTTTTTTCCCTTTTTGGTTTTTCTTCTTGGAGATACCTGCGGCCTGTGTCACAGGCTAATGCCATTAACTATCCTACAGGTAGGATTATCACAGAAGAACACGCTGAAGAAAGAAGAAAAGAAAAGAAACAAGATCGACAGGGTAGAAACATCTAACATAGATATGCGCCAGCTTACCAATGAGTCATGTGACGGAAAGGTCACGTGGGCCCCGTGATCCGCCGAGTGACGTTAAATAATGTCAACCGGAGGAGGTCCCTCCTTACTAATCAATGTTCAGCACCTCGTTCGTTTGCATATCTGTTTGATGCTTTACACCGTTTGTATGGCAAGGATATCTGTTTGGTGACTCATACCGTTTGTATGACAAGGATATCTCCTGCATAAGCGAAAACCTTCTTTTTGAAGCCTTGGAAAAGATATAAATTGCCTATACAGATCGTAGTTAGGAGATGGAGACCTTCAAGAAATCGTTCACTACGGATATTGATTACATAACCACCTCAATAAATCCACAAATAATGTCGACTAGAAAATATGACTGTCTAAGACTAATTTGGAAGTCATGACGCCTTTTTGGCTTAGCGGTATATTTTCCCGATAAATAATAAAATCAAATCAAATCAAATCCGGGCAGGGCCCGCTACAGCCTGGTTGGGATGATGACGGTCTGGGGCCTGAGGGAACCAGAATTGATATGGTTCACGGCTTGTTGCGCCTAGGCCCGATATAGGATACTTAGACTAGTAGCATATCCAAAAAGGATATTGCTTGTCGAGGTGTAGGATCCATAAGGTTGTCTGGGGCGATGAAAGAGGAGCATAGACAATATTCACTTCGTTGGCTCGTGACATCCCATGTTTATTTTCTCTCTAGCAGCGCGCAAGCTTTTGACAATATATGAGAAGGATGCTAAACCTCGACAGGGAGACCGTACCTTTCGACTCTTCCCCGCTCACAGCTCGGTCCTGCGTAGTACAACCCTTGACAACTTGCTACGCTGACCGAAGCGTATCGAGGCTCAAGAACTGGTCAAAGTCCAGCTCTTGTAGTTCAGACATATCGGCAACCAACCCTTCTAGCAGCGGCATTTCACCTAGATTCGGACTCGGCCGCGGCAGAGCGGGCTGAATCCCATCGCTCGCTGCACTGCCAGGTTCGAGCTCGGTCCCAGGCCCATCCGCATCAAGCACGCTGGATAGGAGCCGGACATCGCGGGACCGCCGCTGCTGATAGACGAAGACTAGGAACCTCGCCGTCGTATAGGCCTCGCGCATGGTGGGTGTGTTGTATATCGAAGCGACCATTTTCACAGTCTGTACGGCCTCAGGAAGGAGTTCGAGTGATGCGCGGGTGTCCATTTCCAGGAGGATGGTGATGATGTGGAAGGGGACGTTGGCGATGTGCTGCCACGGACAGCAGGCTGTGAGCATGCTGCGTGCCGACTGGAGCGCTCGTTGGAAGAGGGCAAGGATGCGGCCCGGCAGGGCGGGAGATGTACTGATGTTGAGGAGGTTGAGGCGCCGCAAGATACAGAGGACCAGGTTTGTCTGGGCGAGGATGGAGGGCGGCTGTGTGTGGGTTCGGTCGAGGGTCTCGAGGAGGGACTGGTGTAGGTGGACGTCGCTGTCTCCGTCACCATCGGTTTCCTCTGGATCCAGGCGCGCTGATATAGGCAGCAAGCCAAGAAGTTCGGCCGTGTAGTCTCCTGGCTTGGACCGGACGTCTGTGAACTGTACCAAGTCGGCCTTGACCTGCACTCTGGACAGCCCGATGTCGTAGGAAGGCCACATGTTCTGGTGCAGGGCAACACCCACCAAGCGCCGGCAGATGTCTGGATCATAGGCAGTGCTGGGATTTTCATGCTGGAGACCTGCGGCCTCGATGAGATGCATTACCGTCGAACTGGCGAGCCATGTTGAGTACGGCGCTGCGGTCATCCGCATATAGACAACATGCAGCACCCAGCCGGTGATCAGGTCAAGAGAGGGCGGTGCATATCCATCGTAGCTTTCCAGGATAGACTTTGAAATCTCGATTAGCTGTAGCTCTGTCACACTAGCGGTCCGTTCAGAGAACAGCAGCCCCAGTGCGGCCACGCCTGCAAGGACACTATCGTAGATACCACTTCGGCCACTACCGCTAGACGACCACCGCGCATCGAGACGCTGTAAGAACATCTGCTGGTCAATAAACCCATAGCACGGGTCTATCTTGGCAAAGTAAACCTCAGCCAACTGTCTCATGCTGCCCAGCGGGACAAGATCGATAAGGGGCAGCCCAGCAGGAGCAGGCACCAGCCCCGACGACAGGCGGCGCGCACCGACATTCCAGGCGAAAAGATTCACGCGCGGTGCATTGGCGGGATCGACCTTGAGGCCCATCTTGCGCACGAAGACGGCGCTCGAATTGGCCGTGAGACCGCACGCCACCCGCTGCGGATCAACGGCCAGACGATGGCTGTCTCCGCAGAGCCCAGAGCCGCCAGGCGGCGGCTCGCTAGGAGACGCCCCGGCACTGTGCTTAGAGCTTGGGCCGGCTGCGTAGTAGCAGTCGTAGCCCCAGTCCCTGCATGTCTCGCAGGGGGCGGCGCCATCGCATTTCCTCTTCCGACTACGGCAGGGCTCGCAGGCCACGCGGGCGCGCTTGCGTTTAAGCGAGACTGAGGTCATCCTATCCTCTCCGGCGGCGAGGAGTGCAAGCCGCAGTTGGTGAACGGATGCTGCGGCAGATGAGCCGACAGATCCCCTACCATGCAGTTATGCAGTCATGCAATCAGCCAATCAGTGGTTACGTGTCAGCATGCGCTGACTACAGGGCCCGCAGGACCCGCAATTCCCGCAATACCCGCCATATACGTTACTATGTGAGAACGAAATATAAATCACCGTGACTCGGAATCATATAGTATCTGGTTTATCCTTATAGTTTTCACACTCTGCAAATTCAAGAAGACAGGCTGTAAGGGCTGGTACGATGACTCTTTCTGATGCGCAGGAACACTGGGCCCCAACCGAGAAATGCTCAATCGGGGCAGGAAAGCCATTTCCTCCAGAACTTCCAGATCGAGAGCGCTATACTGTCGACTTTGAAGGACCGGATGATCCCATGCATCCTCAGAATTGGCCGTTGACAATCAAGTACGTTGCCTGACGGCCAAACGGGGTGCCCGCTAACCCGATGTTGCTGGATTACTAGACTTATATCCTCGATAATGGCCTGCTCAGGTACATTGATCGCCTCCCTGAACAGCGCCATCTTCTCGCCCGCAGCAGACCAGGCCAGCCGTGACTTCGATGTAGGAAGAGAAGTGATTAGTCTCGGGACCGCTCTCTTCGTCCTGGGCTTCGCCACAGGTCCAGTCATCTGGGCGCCCATGTCCGAGCTTATAGGCAGGAAACTGCCGCTGGTGATCGCCATTCTCGGCGAAGGGATCTTCACTGTCGGCTGTGCAGCTGCACAGGAGGTCCAGACCCTGATCATCTGCCGCTTTTTTGCTGGGGTGTGCGGCGCGAGCCAACTGACCGTGGTCCCGGGCGTGCTCGCCGATCTCTACAACAACGCCCACCGTGGCGTCGCAATCGGGCTGTATGCGTTGACGGTATTCGGGGGCCCATTTATTGCCCCTATTGCTGGCGGTTTCATGGCGTCAGGTCATCTCGGCTGGAGATGGACGCTGTACATCCCAGCCATTCTGGCCCTAGTCATTGGCGCGCTTTCCATTCTCTTCCTAAAGGAGACGTACCCTCCCTGTATCCTCGCTGCCAAGGCATCTGGTATTCGAAAGAAGAGACCGGAAAACTGGGCCATTCATGCGGAACAGGAAACGGTTGAGCTAGAGATCGCCGTTCTGGTCGAAAAGTACTTCAATCGCCCGCTGCGCCTGCTCGTCACCGAGCCCGTGTTGCTTCTTATATCGTTGTACATGTCATTTATCTACGGTCTGGTCTATGCCTTACTCCAGGCCTTCCCGTACGTCTTCGAGCACATCCATGGTTTACGCCCAGGGCTCGCTGGGCTCATGTTCGTCGGGCTGATCATCGGCGTCGTCCTTGCCCTCTGCTTTATCCTTTCCCAGCAAGCCCAGTATGCAAAAGCACTGGCGGAGAACGAAAATGTGCCAGTTCCCGAGTGGCGACTGCGTCCAGCCATGCTGGGGGCTCCGATATTTGCCCTTGGTCTGTTCTGGTAAGCTTCTGACTGTCCATCTATGCCTTCACCCACGCATCCCTATATCCCTAATCGACTTTGGCATTCAAGGTTCGGCTGGACCGGCTTCACCCTCCGCATCCACTGGGCCGCACCAGCAGCCGCTGGAATCCCTATCGGCTTCGGCATTCTTTGCATATTTTTCCCCTGCTTCAACTACCTTGTTGACGCCTATCTACCGGTGTAAGTCTTCCCCCAACGCTCAGAAAGACAAACAGCCATCTGATATTACTACAGTGCCGCCTCTGCCGTTGCTGCGAACATCATCCTCCGGTCAGCCTTTGCATCCGGCTTTCCCCTCTTCACTCGGCAGATGTTCGAGACTATGGGGGTGCAGTGGGCAGCCACCCTGCTTGGCTGCTTAGCTACAGTACTCGTCCCAATTCCGTTCGTCTTTAAGGCCCTTGGGCCGCGACTAAGGCGGACTGCAAGGTGAAGCTTCCATGAATAGGTTGCGCCATCATATTTATCTAATCGGAACTGCCTCAATAATATACGCTAGGTACAAGTAATATTGGAGGCGTTGTGCTTGGTCACTTGTCTATAACTGTCCGCATGGAATAGTTCCATGCCTACTCGTCTCGAGATACATATCTGTACCCAACAGTGTGGTACTCCTGGATACTGAGGTATGTCTCGGGCGAAGGAGTGAGCATCGAGAAGTGGCAGAGGGTCGACAATAAACAGAAACTACAAGGATGGAGGTTCCAAACACGATACGCAAACTTGGATACGCTTTTTGCAATGTTTGGATAGCAGTCCTGGGACATTACTGCCTTCTATCCTTGAGGCACTGTTCTTCTGAGATAACCTTGTCCATAGTGCTCTGCCACGGGTAGACTACGGGGTTTTCCTTCGCTGTATACGCTCAGCTCCTCCACTGACATTCAGGTACAAGGGCGGTAACTTTAACGGTCTTGCGTGATCGAAAATGTATACGCCTGATGGAAACTTAGTATGGCTAAATCCAAGCCACTTATTCTTTGAGCAGTAATTCAGAGTAGAAAGGTACCTGCATACCTAAGTATGTTGAACGCTTTAATGACAGGTGATAGAGCCCGGACCGTCTAAGAGTAGAGTTCATTCAAGAGGTTAAGGTATAACCTTATAAAGAATAACTAGCTATGGGCAAGAAGCCTCAGCTATGTCTCATGTTGTTCGCACTTGACAATCCGCATGCCTACGCTGTTCATAAGATACTATGTACAAGATTATCGGAAATCTATATATATTTCAAATCAACTATAAAGAGTGGATAATTAGGAATGATGAAATACTATTTCAGAGAAGTAAAATAATTGTAATAGATCCCCGGCTTGGAAAGCTGGAATTGTCGAGGCCAAACCTGATATCAAAATCGCATTGGAGTCGATCACTATAGTATATGAGGCAAACAGTACCCAGCCAACTATAAACATCAAATCTAATCATATACTTGGCAGAGTTACTGTACTACTGAACATCTACGGTCTATTCTAGAATGGCTCATTCGAAGTCCACTATCAGGCATTGAAGCTCAAAATCTACCGGCTTTGGAATTATTGTCTTCTTGAGCAGCTCCTCCGTCCCAGAAGACCTCCGTGATGTTGGCCCGAACAAAATCATCCCTTACCATCCATCTACGTTCAGGACGAGCTTCGTCTCAACGGGGTTTTTAGAGCTGAAATATGTCGCTGTTCGTCTCGTGGTATATTAAGAACTTAACTTGAACGAAGGCCAGTGTTGCTGCCGGCTGGTGAAGATATCCGCCAAGTCAAGCTAGATTGCATTAATCCGGCAGACATGGGCCATGGAAGCGACAAATTATTGGTATAGAGTCTGTGAGCGAGGCAGTGAGGGTGTATTTCATGGACCGCAAATCATCTCGAAATGCCATTGAGATGAGAGCAGATGTCTTGGGAACAACACAAAAACCCAAAGTTACGATTACCACAAGCAGGAGGGTTTGTATCAGTTCTTTCACCTGGCGACCCCAAATATTGTGACGGAGTATATTGTGCAAAATCCCGAGCAAAGACTCAAAATATGATTGGGCACAATGTAAGATGGGCACTGCCAGCTTGGCTATACACACGAAACCCGCTACGATAGTTAAGAAGTGGCTGGGAAATCAAAGTTGTTCAAGCACCTGAGATATTTCTAAGTTAAGCACATTGAAACGGATTACAGGGCTAATCGTCGGTTCGGTATGGGAAGTCTTATCTCTAAGCTGTTAGAAAACAATAGAATCTTTAAAGCCGCCGACCACCAGCCGACCGTATTTGTTCAACAGCGGTCACAAAGCGCTGCTTGACTAGGCTAGTTTTTGGCGTTACTGAGCTGTCTGTCAATTCTGGAAAAGAGTTTTGGTTAAGGAGCTGAAGAAGGTGACAAGGCTGTTATTATAAGCACTACATCCAGATGTACGGAAAGGGATACAAGGCGGATTCATGCAGGCCAGCTGAAATAAACAGTTATGTAGATCAAGCCTGAACAGGAGATCATGGACACCATTTGTTGGATTTCCAGTAACTAGAATTGTATCCAGCATATGTGCATTATACTTCGTCTTATTCAGGGTAATACTTTATCTGTAAGCTGCACTTCATTTTGCAATTATGTTAGCATTGATGGCAAAACTTGCTCCTTTCGTAGTCGATATTAGTCAAAATACTGTTTACCGTACGTTACAGCATACATAAGACAAAAAATTAAGGTTCGCTTAGAATATATTATTAAAAGCATTTTTAACAGTATTCCTACTCTTTCTACATGATACAACTTTCGTTGATTTATTCTTGCGCTATATAATACTGAATTAGAAGTGGCGACGGCAGTATCTCCAAATTTACTGATATACCCCGCGCTTGCTAAAAGGACTGGTATCACATTCTTTGTTGTGCCACTTCATCTTATAGTGCGCTCCTAAGAACAATCTCATATTTTGATTGATAGCGCATACCTTACTTCTTAGAAGCCATGACTAGGGCTTAAGGAAACAGAGAATGTATAAATAGCAGGTGCAAAGCGTGATAAGTCTCGTTCAATCATGAGCTTGCACTACAGTCCATTATGAAAAATTATTGTAATATAGCATAAGATCAATGGTCGCAAATATGAGACAACTATAAGGTACTTGACTTATCCTCTAAAAGTAATACTTTCCAAATCAGTAAGGAGAACAAAATGCTTGTAGGTTATTGCGCCAGTATAACCCACTTAAACACCAAGATTTGTCTAATCTGTAAACCGAACCATCTTCTTCACGCCCTCCCTGATCTCTCTCACAATGTCTCCTGCATCCTTAACATTATGAATCAGCCCAACTGATGCCCCAGCATACGTCGCCAGCCTCCCACTAGGCCCCCACCCGGCATCCCCCAACTGCAAATGCTCGTCGTGGCGCTTCTTCAACTCTTCAAAGGCCGTGCCAGCCTGATGCTCAACAAACGATTGATTGATGATCGTCCGCGGACTATATTCCTCCGGCCACGTGGTGATCCCACGCAGATGATTATACAGCAGCGTCCGCGTGGTGCTGGCAGCGCCATCGTGAGCGCGCACAATCTCACGTTGGTAGCCAGAACTGATGCGCGCTTCGGTAGCAGCGAGGAATCTTGTCCCCAGCACAATCCCCGATGCACCCAGACAGAGCGCGGCAGATGCGCCCCTGGCATCTGCAATGCCCCCCGCTGCCAGGAGCGGGATTTCTGGTGCCTGGCTTGCGGCAACTGCGTCGGCTGCCTCAGGGAGCAACGAGACCAGACCGAGGCCGTCACTTGCCCGGCCATGCCCGCCGGCCTCGCTGCCTTGCACGACAATGGCGTCTGGCGCCTCGCGTGTGCTTGTGCTTGTCCCCGTCGTAAGGAGACGTTTGACCTCGCTCAATGTCCCAACTTGGATCCAGATCTTCGAATCGGGCGACACATCCCGCAGCCTCTGCGACCAGATGGTTAAGTCTGTGAATTCCTTCGGAGCAAACAGCCACACAACGCAGGGCTTAAACTCTCTGACTGCACGCACCGCGGTGTCCAGATCGTCGCTCCAAACCTGGAAACCAACACCAACGGGCAAAGTCTTAAGGGTAGGTCCTAGCGAGGCGAGCCTTGAATTCTTGATTAGCGTCGAGGCTTCTTCAAGGTCGCTTATTATGTTGGCCGTTTTGACGCCCGGGCCGATGAAACCTAGCCCCCCGGCTGTGGAGGCTCCAACAGCGAGCTTGGGACCTGCCATGACTCGCATCGGGGCGCTGACTATTAGCGGAACAGCGGCCCAGGGGAATTGAGCAGCAAGTTTGCTGAGGCTGGACGTGGACATTATGTGTTTAATGTTTCGGGAGTCAAGAAAATGTGAGTTTTATCCCTTAGACGATGGAG
Organism: Aspergillus latus; assembly: GCA_013306195.1. Classification (NCBI taxonomy): domain Eukaryota; kingdom Fungi; phylum Ascomycota; class Eurotiomycetes; order Eurotiales; family Aspergillaceae; genus Aspergillus; species Aspergillus latus. Next base: position 1,603 of record VCRL01000255.1, on the reverse strand, counting down.
AAGATATGGCTACCGAGATTATCATAGATGCGGGAACTGTTGGAGGGTTAGAGGCAGGCAACGTATGCATGCAATATGAATGCCACCTTTATCAGCATGGATCTCCTAACCCGAGTCGTGAGTCACATCGGCCCGTGAGCGGCTGTTGCGGGAATTGCGGGAATACGGAAGAAGGGGTTGTGCATTGGTTCAGGAATCTGTCTGCGCAGAGCTCTGGGTTCTGAAGGGCTGAATTGATGGTGAATACGAGATCAATAGGAAGGCAATCAGTATGAGTTGTTCGTTACGCTAGAACAAGCCATAAGCTAGAACAAGCCATATGAATGATAGGTGATACTTGGCAGGAAGTAATTATCACATGCGAGGTTTACAGAAAAGAACCATATGCGGATCGAGTTTCCATCAAACTATTTACAATACTTTACAACTTTATGACAAAACTTAGGTGAGAGTCATGCTGTGAGTATAGAGGTAGTATAGCCGCTTATTATATCGTCTATTTGAAAGTTAAACTCGGTCAGATTTATGAGTATTGTAGGGGTTTGGGGTCCAGGCAATTCAAAGAGAGCAAATCCTAGTTCAATTCAATGAAGAGTCTCATCACAACAGAATAATTGGCTGAGTTGTCATGGTTCTATTCCTAAGATAAAGATATATAATTGCTGCTCCCTTTGAAACTATCAAGATAGGTCACAGATAATAAATATTGCGTCTCCGACCGTAATTGCCTGTCAGTATTAATTTACAGCAAGGCGACTTTAGAGGTGTTATATACACCTACTTACTCGGTCTAGGCCTAAATCACATAGGCCGAGGGTGTATTATATTTCGTTGTTTGTAATTTACGCGATACATATTTGCTTTGAGCTGACATCGCAGACCAGGATAGTGTTATGGGTCCTTTGCCTATACAAGGACCTTAGACCTTAGTGACTCGGCCAAGGCCTGCGCTGTCCTGAAGGCGGTGAGCCACCTACAAGACTTCCTCACAACAACAATCCTTCTTCCTCCTTTCTTCTTTAGCGATTCCTTCTTGTACGTACGGCACGTCTAGATAGGAAGATCCATCTAAATACGTCCCTTAACATTAGGAATCGCTCACTAATCTCAATAATAGTATGAGGAGACCTTTTACTATGACAATGGAAGAAGAAAGTGTCACATTGTTGCTACAGCAGCTCCAGGAGCTCCGTACGGAGATGCGGACTCAGAAACAACAGCTCCAAGAAGAGAATAACAGCTTACGGGCGGAACTACAGGCCGTACGGAACTCGCAGCTGAGAAACCATCCACCAGTTACTACTACAGTTACATCTGCAACGCCCACCCCCTACGAACGAAGCTATCCCCGTCCTCGTCACCCGGATGTCGAACCCTTTACTGGAGAAGACCCTAAGGACTACCCTCCTTTCCAGATGAACCTTCGTACGAAGTTTGCAATCGACGCCGCCTGCTACCCTACAGAGGAGGAACAAGTTTACTATGCCTACAGCCGCCTGAGAGGAAAAGCCAGCCAGCGTGTGCTACCATGGCTCTTGGCTCGCCAGAAATCTGAGACTCCTGTGCTATGGGCAGAATTCTCCGCGGTACTAGACAAGGCCTT
>VCRL01000254.1:0-20293 GCA_013306195.1 Aspergillus latus | reverse complement strand
AACCCGACCCAACCCGCCAAGAAATGGGTTGGGTTGGACCCTCTAATAATCCATTGGGTTTTGGATATTTTCGGCTGACCCAAACCCCGGCGGGGCAACCCGCTGGGTTGCCAAGATATATTAATAAGAATAGTACTGTATTTACAGTACATATATCTACTAAATAAGATATAATACTGTACTCTAATACAGTATTTTATTTAAGTATGTAGATCAATACCTTTCTAGGCAGCGATCTGCATACTTGGGTTATTTGGGTTATCTGGGTTGGGTTAAGATTATTTGGTTAACCCATGGGCGGTTTACTGTCTAGGTAACCCACCCCAAAACCCGCGCGGGCGGATCAGCTAGCCCTGAAAACCCGCCCCAACCCGTGGTTTAACAAGTCTATTGTTCAGTGCCTCCAGTTGATATCACTGCATAGGAAGAAAGCGTTTGCCCGATATCGGAGAGTTGCGGACGTCTATATTTTTCTGTAATATACCAGAATAGAAGCTAGTAGACTCAAAATCAGTTCATTCGAGGAAAATTGCCTCTTCAGTAAGGAACCCCAGTTAACCACCCTCCTCAGACTACCGGTTAACATAGGGAAGATATTATGCCGCCCGCGCTGAGCCCCAGAAGTTCGCAACCACTCTTCTCATCAAAATTGGCCTAACAAGAGAGGATAATGCACGTTAACCAGGAAAGAACTAGGCCAGAAAACATGTCCAAGACGGATACCAACGATATTAAATCAATTCCCTCGCAGTAATTCATCTCCCCCAAGGAAAGAATACGACGGATCAAACAACCCCATCAAGTCCACCCCCAGATACTGCAATTGTTCTACCTGCGCGACATCGGGCGCGAAGAAGGAGTCCTGGTCCTGGCCTTGATCCTGGTCTTGCGCTGTGGGCATTGCAACCATCTCGCCAACGGTCACGGGGTCCACAGCCTCATCGGTGTTAATATTGGCGAAGGAAGACAGGGGAGGCGACGGAAGTATTGCACCCGATGGGGATGTAGATGGTGGGAATGTTTTCTGTGTCATCTGGTAATTGCCTGTTCGGGTGGCAGTAAGTCTCTGATCTAGAGGGAATTGGTGAAATTAATCTTCTCTGATTTTAAATTGGCCGTAGAAGGTGCGTTGAGATGCATACCTTTGCCGCTGCTGCTGATGTTCTCTTCATCAACATCTTTCTGAGCGCGACTAGATTCCCCTTCTTGAAATCGACCAGCACCAATTTTCCTCCTATAATGACCTATCTTCAGGCGCCCGCTCGTGTTACACCGTATATCAGAGATATATTCCCTAGCAAGGTGCGCAAACTCCGAAATCAGACTCCCAGGAAGCACGCCTTTGCTGGAGTACTCGATCCGACTGAAGTGGCCGCTGGCGACGTCTAGAAGGGCCAGGTTGAGGGTAGTATCAGGGTGGTTAGGGTTGTGGATGACCAGGTCGAAGAGAATCATCAGGGCTGAGAGGGGGGTTAAAGCTAGGATCCTGTTCGTATTTAAGGCTCGACATCGTTAGTGAGACTATACTGTGTCTCGGATATGCTAAGGTATGGACTGAACTGATCTGGTACTGAAGGGGATCAATGAAATGAACGTAAGATAACGTACCAAATAGGAGTCGAAGGCGAAATCTCGATGTAACTCGTCAGCTCGAGCACTCCACGAGCAGTTTGCATCAGCTCCGTCTTTAAATCGAGCTCTTCATTCCCAAGAGCTGTTTCTGTCTGCTTGCCTTCGCTGCCACAGTGTAAAAGCGTCCAAATAAGCGTAAGGTATGCATACCTATAGTAATAGTGGGTTCGGAGAGCGATAGATAATGCCCTAGTCTCAGCTAGCATGCGCGGGCGAAGCGGCTCTCCCGGCCGAAAACGGCGTGGGATGGAGTTTCTCCATTTTTCGAGCTCGTCTTGCAGAGCCTTGACGGCTATGCGGCAGGCTCTCCAGGACTGGGGCGTTGAGGTGATAGTGAATAGGCGGGATTGAATCTTGGAGGTCAACCGGGAGTATTTTACGAAGCTGATGAGCCAGTCGTAATCACTGAATGACCATTCTGATGTGTCGGGTAAGGGGCAGCTGATGTGGGAGTCTTGAAGGGTCTGTGATGATCGGTGAGTGAGAGTTGAATAATAAGCTGATGAGGATGTCTGTAGAGTGGTGGCGTACCGGGACCCTTCCTGCCACGAAGCAGGAGGTCTTTTCCATGTAGTATAGCACCCAGAACGTCCGGGCTGATGCGCTCTCGGACGCCGATGTAGATCGGTTTAGTCCGAGGCTTTGAGCCATAACAGCTGCTTCTGCTAGCATTGACGACTCAAGGCCAAAGCCAGATATCGATTGACAGAAAATCGCCTAGAGGATCAGTTTCAGACTCCAAAGAACTCTTGTAGAGCAATAGCACAGTTATCAGTGCTCTGCTCACCTCGAGGAAGAGGTAGAGTGCTTACAAGGGCCATGAGCGCCTGTCAGGTTTAGCTTTATGACTGATATATGGCCATTTGCTAACAGAGAGAAAGCCTACCTGCACCGAGGTGAGCGAGATTCTGGGATAATGAAGGTCTTTGGAATAACTCATGGCTTGCTCAAAGTAAGCCCATGATGTGCCCCCCCGAGCCTCATAGCTTCCACCGTCACAATATTGACAACCGACTGCAACAACTGCATAGTAGAGACAAGCCCAAGATTTACTGGCGGCGAGGTCTTGTATGAGACTCGGTGCGGCAGCCCGTTCCTGGAACCCTTTCGAACACAGGAATGGGAAAAAGGGGTGGACTAGCTCCATGTACGCTTAAAGAGGATGGTCAGGCCATCGACAAAACCAAAGAGCAGACTGGAGAGGAGACCTACTGCTGATATATTCCTCAACTGCGGGACCTTTAACCAACCTATGCATATTCTCCGCACCTAGACCGGTATCTCCGGCAACACCTGACGTTACCAGTGGACTGGCGCTTTTCAGCCTCGCAGCTATGACGGCTCTAATAGCCTCTAGCAAATGCTCTAGCCGGTTATGGCCGAGCTCGCGGCTGATGTCGTGGACGCGTTTGGCCGGGAAGAATGATATGTTTGGACTGGGGCCTGGAACGTAGGTTAAGAGGTGGTTTCTTCTTAATAGGGAAATACCTACCGATTAAAGTGGTCAACTAGTAACAGTTAGATCATACCTAGCATTAGGGGTTAGGATTCGCACGGGGGACTTGCCTGGTCTTGATTACTGCTCCGGGGGTACGAGTGGCGTGCTGGGCCCCGTTCAAGAAGATAGTCAATATACAGTTCAGGAGAGCGTTCGTTTCGATTTTCCACCAAGTACGGCTGCGATGGCGAGATTGAGTATTGGGAAGGAGTCACAGAGGGGGCAGAAGCTTGAGCTTCGTCAGGTTAGAGTCTTTGATAGGTCTTAAGGGCATGAGATGACGTGGGTGTCGCACCAAGCTCGTCAGAATTCCGCCGTCTTTTGCGGCGTTTCTGATAGCTAAAGACACACGGAAGCTCGCGAGACTATACGGACGAGTTAATGTTTAGTCCCGAATCGGAAAAAAACTAATGATTGCCACTTACCTGGCAAAAAGCGCATCCAGCCTCGGTGGGAGATGCTGGGGGCATGTGAGAGCCAGCCTGGGACTGGAAATTACGCAAAATCGGGGACCACTCACTGCATCGGATCTTCTTTGCGCGGCAACGGTCACACGCTTTGTTTACGAGAGCCGACATGATTATCGACTAAACGTCCTTGCTGGAGAGCCTAGGGAATCCGGGAGGAAAGGGGAGAAGACGGGGCTTCGGAGGTTGATATACACAGCTTCGGAGCTTAAGTGGGGACTTTAATATAAACTCGGAGCTTGGCTGAGGTTCTCTTCCGAGATGGATTGAGGTAAGTGAGTAGAAGAAGATATATTACGCCATCAGATCTCCCATTGCTCCCTGATAGAGTCTCATTTCCCTGTTGAAATAGATTGTGATCATCTTTCACGTCACAACCTGAGGCCATGAAGCCAAAGAACCCAGATACCTCAGGTGCCTCAACCTCAACAGCCGGGGATGAAAATCAGGCACACCACGATAGTATATCGACTGAAGACCAGGTGAGGATATGGCAGCTGGCTAGGACCCTCAGCACCCGGTCAATATCACACCGTGATGAAGAAACGCTCCCAAACCCATTCGTCGAAACCAACGACCCAAGGCTTGACCCCAAGTCAGAGCAGTTCAACCCGGCTTACTGGGCGAGATCAATCATCAGGCAAACGTCTGAAGACTCCGAGCGGTTCCCAAAGCGCAGGGCGGGCGTGTCATTTCAGAACCTCGGGGTTTCTGGACATGGAGACCCTGTTGCTTACCAGAAAACCTTTGACAGTGTACTCCTGGAGCCGCTGAGAATTATCTCCCGTCTCGTTCAACGAAATCGCAATACTATTCAAATCCTGAAGGGGCATGATGGGCTGCTGAGAAGCGGCGAGACGTTACTCGTCCTGGGTCGTCCGGGCAGGTTCGTACCATGATACTATTACCATATGGGTCTAAGCTGAGATTGTCAAATGATAGCGGCGTATCGACACTACTGAAGACAATCGCTGGGGAAACTAGAGGGCTGAACCTCGATGAGGGGCTGCGATTCAACTACCGTGGTATGTTGGTTCGAACTCTGCGTATATACTCATAGCGCTGACTCTGCACAAACAGGAATACCGCCGAAAGCCATGCATCGTGAATACCGCGGCGAGGCCATCTATCAAGCCGAGACGGAGGTCCATTTCCCACACTTGACAGTTGGACAGACGCTGATGTTCGCTGCGCTGGCCAAAACTCCTCGGAACCGTGTGTTAGGTGTATCGCGTGAGGAGTATGCCACGCATATCCGCGACGTGGTCATGGCGGTCTTCGGTATCTCTCACACGGTCAATACGAAGGTTGGCAGTGATTTTGTTCGCGGTGTCAGTGGTGGTGAACGCAAGCGGGTCAGCATTGCGGAAGTGGCCCTCGCGCAGAGTCCACTTCAGTGCTGGGATAACAGTACAAGGGGACTGGACAGCGCGACAGCAGTTGAGTTTGTGCGAGCGGTTCGTCTCGCGGCGGACGTGTTTGAGGTAGCTGCTGTTGTCTCGCTGTACCAGGCTCCTCAGGAGGCTTATGATGTCTGTTCTCACACGTCGATACCACAAGGAAAAGGAAAGAAGAAAGAATGCTAACTATAAACAGTTGTTTGATATGGTTACCGTCCTGTACGAAGGCCGCCAAATCTACTTTGGGCCTGTGTCAAAAGCCCAAGAGTACTTTGTCGAGATGGGATATTACCGGCCAGACCGGCAAACAGTCCCTGACTTCCTCACTTCGCTGACGAGTCTCCATGAGCGCAGAGTACGGCCAGGATATGAGGATATGGTTCCGAAAACAGCGGATGAGTTCGCTGCTCGGTGGCAGGAAAGCAAGCTACGCAGGGACCTACTACGGGAAATTTCGGCATTCGAGCAGCAATATCCACTGGGAGGTCCTACTGCGGAGGAGTTCCGTAGAGCGAGACTGGCTGAAAAGTCGTCCATGATGTATACATCCTCAGGTTCTTGTCCATTGGATGGTCCGGCTAACCCAGTCCAGGACCTCGAAATCACCCTACACAATCTCCATCCCTCAGCAAGTGGCCCTCTGTGTCCGGCGAGGTATCCAGCGGATTGACGGGGACAAGACCTTTCCCATCATCACCATCCTCGGGTGTTTTGTCATGTCTCTCATCCTCGGAAGCGTCTTTTACGATCTCCCAGATGATACGCAGAGTCTCAACCGACGATGCATCCTACTATTCTTCGCTTTGTTGTTCAACGCCTTGAATAGTTCTCTCGAGGTACAAACCCCTTTAATTCAACCCTTTAAGCCACCCTTCTTCCTTCCCTCCCCCAGGTCATCTCGGTATACTCTGGTAATACTGATTATAGCACTGCAGATTCTCTCTCTTTACGCCCAACGCCCCATCGTTGAGAAACAGGCCACCTATGCCTTTACGCACCCTCTTTCCGAAGCCGTCTCTTCGATGCTGTGCGATCTTTCCACTAAAATCCTAAGCAGCCTCTTCCTTAACATTCCGCTTTACTTCATGGCGAATCTGCACCAGTCTGCGAGCGCATTCTTTGTCTTCCTCCTCTTCGGCTTCACCACCACCCTTGCCATGTCCTCCATATTCCGCACAATCGGCCAGTCGACCCGCACTATCGCCCAAGCGCTTACCCCCGCCTCGCTGTTTGTTATTGGGCTTGTTGTGTATGCTGGGTTTGTGCTTCCTGTCAGAGATATGCAGGGGTGGCTGCGTTGGCTCAATTACGTGAATCCATTGGCGTATGCGTATGAGAGCTTGGTTGTGAATGAGATGCACGGAAGAAAGTTTCACTGTACGAGTTTTGTGCCCAGTGGCCCGGCGTACGAGAGGATCGGGGACAGGGAGCGCACTTGTAATGTTGCTGGGGCTGTTTTTGGGAGTACGGTTGTCAGTGGGGATGCGTATGCGGCCGCCAGCTATGAGTATTACTATTCACATATGTGGAGGTGAGCTTCTTCTATAGACCATCATGCTCTTCCTTACACAGAGGATGGTACTGACAGGATAGGAACTTTGGCATCCTCATCGCATACATTGTCTTCTTCACCGTGGTCTATGTGCTCTGCGCAGAGTACATTCCCAGCGATACCTCACGGGGGGAGATTCTGCTTTTCCACCGAAGAAGAATGTGGGATTGGAAGGAGCGGAGGAAGAGGACGAGAGACGAGGAGACTGCTGCTGCTGGGATCACGGCGTCAGATGGTCTGGCAGCACAAGTCGAGAAGGAGGGAGAGAAAGAGAGGAGCGTCAAAATCCACGAGCAAAGCGGGGTTCTGCACTGGACAGATGTATGCTATGAAGTATCGGTCAAGGGGCAAAGGAGGAAGATTTTGGACCAGGTCGATGGGTGGGTGCGGCCTGGGGTCCTGACTGCGTTGATGGTCTGTCCTCTTATAGCTCCTTCTTGTCCTCTTCCTGTCAAGTTATGAAGCACTAACAGGATGTCGCAGGGAGCATCCGGCGCAGGAAAGACAACGCTACTGGATGTATTAGCAAACAGGGTGACCACAGGCGTTGTCACAGGGGAGATCTGCGTCAATGGCTGTCATCGGGACACATCATTTCAGCGTCAGGTCGGCTACGTCCAGCAGCAAGACATTCATTTAGAGACTACCACCGTCAGGGAAGCTCTCCAGTTCAGTGCTTGTCTAAGGCAGCCAGCACATGTGCCTAAAGAGGAAAAGTTGGACTACGTGGAAGAGATCATCACCTTACTCGATATGAATGTCTACGCAGATGCAGTTGTTGGTGTTCCGGGTGAGGGCCTCAACGTCGAGCAAAGGAAAAGACTTACAATAGGAGTTGAGCTCGCTGCAAAACCGGATCTGCTCATATTTCTCGACGAACCGACCTCAGGGTTGGATAGCCAGACGGCATGGTCTATCTCGGTATTACTCAGAAAGCTTGCAGACCATGGACAGGCCATTCTGTGCACCATTCACCAGCCATCGGCCATGCTGTTTCAACAGTTTGACCGCCTGCTTCTGCTAGCCAAGGGCGGCCAGACTGTCTACTTTGGTGACATCGGCGAGAACTCTAGGACACTTATTGAATACTTTGAGCGGCATGGTGCAGAGCATTGTGCAGCAGATGCCAACCCTGCCGAGTGGATGTTGCATGTAATTGGAGCTGCTCCGGGAAGTATAGCAGTCCACGACTGGCCTGAGACGTGGAAATCTAGTCCTGAATATGCTCAGGTTCGTCAGGAACTGGATAGACTGCGCCTCCGCAGTGTGGAAACCGGCGTCAAGACCGAGTCCAGTAAGCTACAGTATGCAGCGCCCTTTTGCACGCAACTCCGGCTGTGCACAGAGCGTGCGTTCCAGCAGTATTGGCGCACTCCTTCATATCTATATAGCAAGTTGACTCTCTGCTTTGGAACGGTATGCATCCTCGATCAAAGTTATCTCCCAAGTGAACACTACTAATCATTTGCTCTTGATTTGGGATTGAATACAGGCCCTTTTCATCGGTCTCTCGTTCTTCCAAACCAAAATCTCGCTCACAGGCCTGCAGCACCAAATGTTCGCCGTCTTTATGCTCCTAGTCATCTTCGCCTTCCTCGCTTACCAGACAATGCCAAATTATATCCTCCAACGGACCCTCTATGAGGCTCGCGAGTCGCCATCAAAGATTTACTCCTGGCTGGCCTTCATGCTGGCCAATATTATTGTCGAGATCCCATGGAATAGTTTGGCGGCGGTGATGATATACCTCCCCTTCTACTATCTAATTGGGATGGATAAGAATGCAGAAGTGACAGATACAGTGACCGAGCGCAGCTGGCTGATGGTTCTCCTCCTCTGGACGTTTATGGTGCATTGTGGCACGTTTACCATCATGGTTGTTGCGAGTGCAGCAACTGCAGAGGTTGGGGCGATTATTGCGCTAATATTGTTCTGCATGAGCCTGGTCTTCTGTGGGTAGGTTAATCTTCCCTATCTCTGGACAAGCAAGAACGTCTTGTGCAACATCAGTCATTCGTTCGCCATTCATTGCTATCCTGTGCTTACGCCTAATAGGGTAATGGCAACCCCTGCCTCCCTCCCCGGCTTCTGGATCTTCATGTACCGCGTCTCGCCGCTAACCTACCTGATCGGTGGCATGCTCTCGACCGGCTTCGCAAGGATGCCAGTGACATGCAACGAAGTTGAGATCACGCTTATCCAACCTCCAAGCAACACAACCTGCGGCGAGTATCTCGCCACATATATGGCGACGGCTGGTGGGGCAGTATATAACCCCAACGCAACAGAGAACTGTCAGTTCTGTTCTATCGCGTCGTCAGATGTATTCCTTGCTTCAGTTTCGTCGGAGTATGCGGATCGGTGGAGGAACTTTGGGCTGATGTGGGTTTACATTGTCTTTAACTTCGGTGCAGCACTTGCATTGTATTGGCTTGCTAGGGTTCCGAAGGAGTGGAGTCTTTGCACTCTTAGGGGGAGGTTCAGGAGGATGTTAGGGTAGGGCTATTGAACGGAAAGGGGGATTTTGTGGAGTAGGCATTGGATTTCCGCAAGCATGTGTTTGTAGTAACAGTATCAGTAGAAATGTAATATCCAGAGAACATCAATAGGTAATAAAATCCAATTCAAAGGTCCGGTTCATTAGCCGAGTAGCGCAGTGGATACCAACCTGCATCATCAGCAGCCGTCAGGGCAAGGTCATCCAGAAGCTTGCGAGGCTCCTAATAAACCAGGTGTCTTTCCCGTGTCGTGAAGTAAATCATCTAATCTGCGCTGCCTGCCTGCATTGCTGTAGATTATTGATAGGGAAATACTGGATGAGTTGCTCGAACCCTGATGTCGAATCATAAAATAGACATCAAGAGTTATGAATCTTACCATAATATGAAAGCCACACCGGCAGAAGCAGCCTGCGAGTTCAAAGAACAGAAGAGAGTGACCAGAAACCAGTTGCACCATAGTATGATAAATTATTGTTCTATTATCCAATCCAACCATAACAGCTGCAATACATGGGTTTTCTCTGTATAGATAAGTTTGCATTCCACCCTAGTAAGATTAAATAACATTGAGTTCTCTGACATCTATTTAGCATGGCTGATACTGCCTAGTGACAATCCTAGACTTGATTATTTTGTTTCACCTTTGATGAACCTTCCCTTCCCAGTCCTTCCCGGGTTTCCTTCCCAGAACCTGCTACTTGCGCCAGCGTACCGCACCCCCAGATATCTCAATGATGAAATTTAGCAACGCAGTTTGCTTAATGCCTAAAACTGCATGAGCATGATGCCTATTCTGGGGAAGAAGCACCCAGATGACTGTTAAGGTGACCAATAAAGCCAGAATAAATGGTTGTAGACTTTGCACTCCTCGCGCCCCGGATAGAGCACCGGCAACAAACGGCAGTCTATGCGCAGATACAGAAAGCAAGATATTAGCCAGGGTGTTCAAGCAGTGATCTATGAAGCACCAGACGGACGAGGTAAACTCACATTGCTCCACCACTGCCAGCCAATGCCGATGCAAGTCCAATGCCTGGGGTATGTAGATGTTTCGGGAGCAGCTTGGCAACCGCTACAATTGCCGCAGGAAATAGGGGCCCGGTGAAGAAACCAAGCAACGAGACAGCAACGGCAGACACAACGAACTTTGGCACCAGCCAGAAGACAAGTTCCAGAGCAATTGAGATCACAAGATAGATACTGATCGCAATCCACTCTCCTTCATTCTCAGTTAGCATTCGTGCGTTGGATTTCGTATAAAGGATAACATGCCCAACCAGTCGTTTACCCAGCCGAGCACAAGTCGTCCAATAGTGACGCCAGCCCAAATGCCTGTGGGAATCAAACCAGACTCGAATGGCTGTCCGTTGCGAGCCTGGACCATGAAATCGACGACCCAGCCACCCACAGAGACTGTCAGATTGAATGATCAGAGGACTATTCGCTCTCAGGATAAAGCCAGAGTAACCTGCCTTCAGCACCCATGTATATAAATAGCCAGATTGCTATAAGCCACGTAACGCGACTTTTCATTGCCTCTGTAGTTCTGTTTCCGCCGCTGCTATCAGGACTCCTGCGGGTTTTTTTCTCGGAAGCTAGCGGCGTTTTCTTCCCAGAAAAAAACGGCACTCGTCGTCAGCTCCAGCACGGAGCCACCAAGCAGTGTATAATAGAAGTGACGCCAGTGGAGGCCGGATTTGATCATCTGCGTCGCGATTGTTGGACTCAGGGTTGCCCTGTGCTGAGGGTCAGTGCGCCGTTGGCATCCACTGTACATTACCGACATACCCAAGTCCATAGAAGGCCCCGAGAAACCCATCATGGTGTTTGCATTAACCATGTCCGCAATCCAGGAATTCCATGCAGCGTCGATGAGGCCATTGCCCAAGCCTACAACCACGTAGACAGCCAACATTACCGGCCAGGGCGGACGAATGGCTATAATCACGAATGGGATGAGATGGCATAGGGGACCAATAATCGCAATACCTCGCTGGCCAAGCGTCATGTGGATCTTGTTGACAATGAGAGTTGCGATGGTGTATCCGGCAAACGGGGTCATGAATATCAAAGAGACAACCGTGGTAGACAACTTATAGTCGTCGCGAAGCTACTCGACGTCAGCATTCTTGTCGGTGAGGTGATATGAACTCGGTTTGACGCTTACATATGGCACGAGTGCCTGCGGTAAAAATCATTAGCTTGTTTTCTGAGGGATCTGAAGCAGAAGAGCTCACTCCGTAGACGCCGTCGCTGGCTCCCACAACCGCGAAGCTTGAAAATGTAGCTAAAAGGCGCCATCTGTTGATGGGAGGATCGTTCCACTTTTGCTTCGCTTGGATGACTGCATTCTCAGCAATCGGTTCAAACGTTTGGACTGAGCTCTGTGACTCTTGTTGTCCCTGTGAAGCTAATTCAACCGCTGTTGTTGACATGATGTGCCACTCAGAGACAATGGTAGAGGGGGTAGGGAAGCGGATTATCACGGATGTTCCTAGTCAATAAATATTTGCGAATGCAGGTCGTTCCCCGCCTGATGAGTCAATGGTGGTCTCTCGACTCTTGGTTTGCCAACAAATGCTGGTTGACCGACCTTGGCCGACAAGCGGTTTCACCATAGCTGAAAGGTCATTGGCTATCTTCAGAAAAGGGAATAGTCCTAATACTTCTAGACCAAGTTATAACCCCATGACTCCACAATCTCGAGGCAGAAATAAACCTCAGGGTGCAGGAGAAAGCATAGAATGGTGAAGAGGCCTTGTGAAGCTTGCCAGAGTAACTAGGAATCGAGAGGAAACTCACCCACATATTCACCAGCTGGACATGTTCCCGTATATGGTTCAGTGGAAATACGAAGGCAGTTATATTCCCAAAGTTGGCATCTCAATCTATATATAGCAAGACCAGTACGGCAGTGTCTTGGCACTACAGATTGAAAATGATTTCAGAAACATAAAGAGAAGGTTTATGGCCTTACTGTGCACCTGTCTGTACCTGCAGAACTCATGATAATCAACCCAACTAGCTGTTACGGAAGGGTCTGCCTCTCAGGTCCTTCCTAACCCTGGTTGCTCTTTGGTAAGCTCCGTTGCCTCGATTGACTTACCGATACCTTGTCCTTAGCCACGTCCAACTAGTGTGAAGACTAGTCACGGTCCTAGATGGAGCTCACGAGAGTAAGCAGGGCCAAGATATACAGCAACGGCTCTATATCTTGTAGAGTTAAGTGCGTACGAGTTGAGATGCTAAGGTAACTCTGAGATAACAAGTTGCATTGATCGCGAAGATCTAAACTAACTACTGCGGTAATAAGCGTCCTTATATGCCTGTCCATCTTGTTGTAGAAACACTCCCGTTGTAGAGTTTGTAGATTATCAATATTTGTAGATAATCTACCAATCTACCATTCCTTGGCATCTGCCTGATAACGTAAGCCACGTTATCCTTATGTCAGCCGTTCCCTGGGTTTGTGCCTGGCTAGGTTGCGCTGACATTGGGTCACATTATCCTCCAACTCCATTGGCTGAGAGCAACCCGTGACGTGCTTGGCGGTTTGATCCTGGGCGTGTCATAACACCATTCCCCCTCCTTTGGGGTTTTTGTCTCCTGAAAACACATAAGTAGCGCCTTTGTCCGGCTGCGCCGCTGGTTGATCTTTGTTTCTGGTAAACCCCTTTGCTATGCCTCCCAGACGGGTAACTAAGCTGACTTGCAAGGAGCAGAACAAGTAAAATCGCGTCCTTCGACAGAATCGTTCCCTGGCCATCATCCGGGAAGGTGTCAAGGTTTATCCTTGTAATAGTTGTTTTTGGTCCAGCCTTCCTTGCTTCATGGCGGCTGGCCGGGCAAACTGTGCCGAGTATACTAGGAACAATCAATCCTGTACCCGCGATCTTCACAGCGAGTCCAAATGGCGTTGACTTAACAACGACACCGAAACCTTGGACGCGGATATCCGCGAGGCGGAGCAAAAGCAGATTGAGCTGTTCGAGGAGCAGCAACGAGTAATCGACAAACAGCGGAAAATCATGGCTAAAATAATTCGGCTTTGAAAACAACGGAGATTTCTTAAAGAGCATGGCATCAGGATGTTGGAACATGATGCTTTGTTGGATCCAGGGGATGCTGAGCCTTCTGCTTAGACTGGTGTTGCTAATCCGTCCCTGGCTGTGACCTCAGAGGGTCCTACTCTGAGTTAGTTGTTGAATCTCCCTGATCGGGACCTGTTCTCCCCTTCCTTCTGGAACAATGTTGATCCTTCTGCTGGTGGTACTGTTGAACCAGCTGGGAGCAGCCCGTCAGGTTCTTGATAGGTTCCCAGGTGTTCTCCAAGGTATCATACCCCTTCCATTTTATCAGGTATTGTGTTTTGCCGCTAACCTTCCTGTGGTTTAGGATCTTTTCAACCTCATATTCTTGTTCGCTGTCCGATTTGATTTCCACATTTTCGGCTGGTTTGGCGCTTGCTGGTGCGGGTTCCAGTAGTGAGATATAAAAAACTGGGTGTATCTTTTTTAACAATTCTGGTAGTTGTAATTTATAGTTAACTGGTCCTGTTTGTTCTTTAATAATAAATGGTCCCAAGCATAGATGGTCCAATTTATTGCTTGGTTGTTTGGTTTTGATGTTTCTGCAGAGCAGGAACACTTTCTCCCCCCTTTTTAGGGTTGGTCCTTCTCCGTGGTGTTTGTCATAGTATATTTTCATCCAGAGGTTTGTAAATTCCAGATCCCTGGTGAGCTGTGTCTGTATAGCTCTCATTTGCTTGACATAGGCATTGGCCTCCTCCGCCACTGGTGCTTTGTTTTTGGATTCTCCGTGTATGTTGGGGTGGTATCCGTAATTTGCCTTGAAAGGAGATATTCCTGTTGTACTGTGCTTTGCATTGTTGTAGGCAAATTAAGCCATTGGTAGTTAGTCCTCCCAATTATCCTGCACGTAGTTGACATAATGGCGTAGGTACTGCTTAATGGTTTGGTTTGTTCTTTCTATCTGTCTATTTAATTGCGGGCGGTATGCTGTTGTTATTTATAGTTTGATCCCTATTTGGTTAGTAACTAATTGCCAGAATTTCAAGGTGAAAAGCTTGTCTCTATTGGATGTTATATATTTTGGTATTCCGTGGTTTATCATGACTTGTTTTACAAACAGGTCGGCTATTTTTTTTGCCGTTATTATTGTCTTGGTGGGTGCCAGCTGTATATATTTGGTCAACCGGTCAGTGATGACTGCAAGATAGTTGTTCTTGTTCTTGGTCTTTGGCAATGGTCCAACAAAGTCTACTATTATCCACTCCCATGGGTGTTCTGGTGTTTCTGGATTTTGGAGTTTTCTATACAGTGCGTGCCTAGCAGGCTTGTTTCTTGCACATAACTCACAGTTGCTGATATACCTCTCCACCTTCTTCCTTATATTCTGGAAGAAGTAGTTCCTGGAGATCTTTTTGCAGGTCTTGTTAATTCCGAAATGCCCTTCAATAGGTGTATTATGGTGCATCCTAATCACTTCCTGCTCTAGGGTTGGGGGTACATAGAGTAACCCTTTAATGCAGATTGTTCCATCAGGGTCCTTGATCCTATTGTTGGTGGCCTCCAATATTTTCTGCATAAGGTTGTTGCACTTAAGTGCCTTCTTGATGCATTCTACCATGTTAACTCCCTGCAACTTAATAGTGGCTGCTAGGATCATGGGGTTGTTGCCTAACAACCTATCTTTGTTTTATTTTAATATGGCTGGTTTTGGTTCTCGCTTTTTATTCTTATAGTCTGGTCTTCGGCTGAGTGTATTAGCTTGCTTGTTCTCTGTTCCTTTGCAATATATAATTTTGTAGTCATACTGCAAGAGAAGTTCTGCCTATCTGGCTTGTTTTCTGGTTAACTCCTTGGTTGTGGTAAAGTAGGTCAGGTTTTTGTGATCTGACTTAACAGTCACGGTGTGCCTGGCCCCTTCTAGGTAGACTCTCCAGTATTTAAAGGCTAACACGATAGCTAGCAGTTCCTTATCATGGATGTTATAATTCTCCTCGGGAGGTAAGAACTTCCTTGAGTAGAAGGCTACTAACCAAGTCCTTCCATCAGGCTTTTCCTGAGTCATCCTGGCTCCCAGCACGTAGTCTGACGCGTCTGTTTCCACCACTGTAGGTAGGTTTGGATCATGCTATTTTAGCAGAGGTGCACTGGTAATTTCCTTTTTTATTTGTTTAAATGCTGTTGCTTGTTCCTTTCCCCATTTATACAGGTTTTCTTTTTTAAGGAGTTTGAACAGCAGTGCCATTTTGTTGGCGTATTTTTTAATATATCCTTAATAGTAGTTAAGCAGTCCAATGAATTGTTGCAATTCTTTGAGGTTCCTTGGGGTTGGCCATTCTCTGATCGCGGTTATTTTAGACTGTTCCGCTTGAATGCCTTCCTTCAAGATCCAATGCCCTAGGAACTTAGTTTCCATAACATGGAATTCACACTTCTTAAGTTTGCATCTGAGTTTGGCTTGTTGTATCCTCCTTAGGACTTTGGTAACATGCTGCTGGTGTTCCTCCTTGTTTTTTGAGAAGATAAGGATATCGTCAATATAGGCAATAACAAATTTAGGTAATATGCCTTCAAGTACTTTGTCGATGAATCTCTGGAATAATAATGGTGCGTTGGTTAGGCTAAACAGCATAACCAAGTATTTATATAGTCCAAACTTGGTTTTAAACGCTGTCTTCCATTCTTCTCCTTCTGCCATTTAAATATGATGGTAGGCGTCCGCAATGTCCAACTTAGTAAATATTTTCGCGCCTCGTAGTCTGTCTTGTATTTCTGAAATTAGCGGCAGTGGGTACCAGTCTTTAATGGTTGCTTTGTTCAGCTTTCTGTAATCCATATATAAGCATTTGGTTCCGTCTTTCTTTGGTGCGAAGAGAATCCCATGCCCAATGGGTAACTTTGATTTTTGGATGGTTCCCTTTTCCAGGTTCTTCTTGATATATTGTTGTAGCATCTGTGTTTCTCTGTTATTTAAAGGAATAATCTGTTAATGCTTTAATTCTACTCCTTCCTTAATAGGAATAACATGGTCATGGGGGCCGTGAGGTGGTAGCTCCGGCTTTTCGGGTTTGTTAAAGATGCCCCAGAATTGACTGTATGCTTCCGGGACTTTATTAGCAGCATCCTGCTTGTTGGTTACTGCTAGCATCCAAGTTCCCCCTTTCTTTCTTAGACTGTTGACTGTTCTGACTTTGTAGTATTTCGTGACTTCCCTGGTCGCCTATCCAGGTATCTGTAGTAGCCATGTTCTCTCTGACAGCTTAGAGGTCGCGGCAATGACCTTCATAACTGGACTTTCCTCAAGGATTGACGCGTTTTCCTTGGTTATCAACCTCCCGGTAGGTTGAGCAGTTTCGTACTCCCTAGTACGCCGCAGGGTGCCGGCCCTCTCCGGTCCCTTCTTCTGTTGTGGGCGTTGCTGTCTCCTCCATTATAGGAGCTTCCTTTTCCAATTAATGTTTGGGTTGTGGTCCTCGAGCCATGGGACCCCCAACACCATATTGTACTATCCCAAAGGAATAATATTAAAACTTTGTTTAAACTTCTTTCCTTTTACCACCACGGGAAGCGGTCCCGATTCAACTGTTAACATGTGAGTTCCCAGATTCTCACTGTTCAGTTCTTCTACTGGTTCTGGCTTTGCCTTAGCCTCTCCAGTAATGCCTAGCCGGCCCATACAATCAGGGCTTATGAAATTTCCGGTGGCTCCAGAGTCTACCATTGCATAGACTGGTTGTCCTTTGATCTATATAGTTATTTTGAGGTGCCTCCCTTGTTGAGTTGCCGCCAATTGTCTGTTCTCTTCTTCCCACTTGGGTTTGCGGTATTTTCGTGGCGGTCGTGGGTAGTAATATCCTAGTTTGGCGTCATAGTGGGTTAGGCAATCATCCTTGTAGCAAAAACTCTAATGTACTTTCTTGTAATCTAGGTGCCGCTGATATCCTAAATAGCTGCAATCCTACCTGTTGCACGGGTACTTTAGCCTTTTGCAAAGTATGGGTAGTTTCGGCCAATACTTGGCTACCCTTTTATGATCCTTGTAGTCCGGGCAGTTTGCACTGTAGCAAACTATCCATGGGAGGTATTGGTGCCTTTATCCCCCCGTGTAGTGTTCACACAGGCAGTTTGGTGATTTGCATGGTGGGTGCTTTTTTTCCCCTTTCCACTCTTCCTCTGTTACGGCGTGGAGGAACAAGAAATAGTATCCATTATTATTTCCACAGGTTGGGCAGGTTTCTGGGTGTTTGCCACATCTTTCCTGATGTATTCCCCAGTCTACCTCCCTTTTTTCCCAACATGTAAGGTCCCAGTGTGGACATTCGTGGAAGAAATCCCTGAGGATTTTAGAGTGCTTTCTTGGATCCTTTTGAATCGCGGTGATAATGTTATTTGTCCAGCAGGCAAGCTTGTCTTCTCCTTTTGCTAGGTCTTGTCTTCTCTGTTCCCAATACTGCCGGTCCTGGTGTCTTATTTTGGCCCACGGCCATAGCTCGCCGCTATTATTTCTCTCAGGGTCCTTTCCCTGGTTTTTCTAAGGGTTTTCCGGGCCTTTGGATAGCTTCCGACTAGGTTCCTCCCTGCTGGGTCCAGGGCCCTCTAGTTGGGTTCCAAATCATTCGTCAAGTGGGTCGATTTCCCAGGTTACTGCTGGAAACTCGCTGTGCTCCCCTGCTTGACCTGGCTTGTTAATGGATTTATCTTGGTAGGACCTATCTGTCCTCTCAACCTGTCCTTGCTGTTGCGAAGTTATCTTGTAAGGTTAAAGTTGTTGGGAGCTTCTTTGTTCTCCAGGTGGGTTATGTGTGGCCTTGTTCCAACATTTCCAAGTCCCGTGACCTTCCCTGCGTCTAGATCAATTTATTGCTTTGTCAGTTCTGGCAGTCATTTAGTTTCTGACTTCCTCACTAAGTACCTCCCTTTGGGGCATAGACCTTTCCTGGGCCCCCCTTGCTGCTTCTTCATAAGGTGGGGGTGCTTCATCTCCTTGGGCGTCCTGCCCAAGTGCCCCCTCCCTGGTTGCGCTGAGTGTTTTAGGCTCACTGGTGGCTCCAAATTGCTTCTGTCCAGACCCATCCCGGGTTTTCTTCTGGCCACCCTTCTTAGAGCAGTCTGCTGCTCTATGTCCTGCTTTCCTACAGGCAAAGTACAGATTTGCCTTAAAGCGTCGTTCCTTCTCCTCCTTGGAGATAGTTGCGTCGAGTTCTATTGGTCAAGGTCTGTAAGGGTTGCATGGTGCTATTATCCCTCGGGACTTATTGGCATGATAACTGTTTCAATTTCTCCCAAATTATTGGTAGCATTGCCCTCTATTCCGGTGTCCTTGCCTCTTTTTCAGATCTCTGAGTTGATTTCCGATCCGCGCTGCCAGATTGTACATCTGGGTCAAGTCTTCTGGCCGTGGTAAGAAGGTCAGCCAATCTTGGAGCTTATAGTCCAATGCCTTCTTAAAATGGTACATAAAGTTCTTATTATCCCATGTCAGGTATGATGCCACTTGCTGGAATTCCAAGATGAGTTTGTTAACATCTTGTCTGTTCTGGCGGATTCTGTTAATCTTCCGCTTAGCATTCCTAGTCTTATCAATGTCCCCAAACACCCTGGTGATTTGTTCTTTGAAAACACGATAGTCCCCAAAGATTTTCTTGGTGTTGTCGGCCAATTCTTTAAATGGTGTTTCCTGCCATTCCCTCACAAATAGCTCAAACCAGAGGTACGCCCTGTTAGTAAGGTAGGTAGATGCAAACATAACCTTCTCTGCTTTGTTGCTTAGTTTATCTTGATGGATATTAATAAAGGTCTGTATTTGGGTAAGGAACAAGCATAGCTTTGATCAAGTACCATCAAAAGGCTCGGGTGGTTTAACCTTGAGGGTTCGAGCAGTGACCTTTGCTTCCAGTTTGGTGATGTGGTCTTGAAGCTGCTTAATTATCCCTTGATAGTCTACCTTTGCTTTTTCCTCCAGCTGCCGGGTGAGAGTGTTGGCTGCTTTGGCTTGAGTGTTTATCTGCTGTTGCATCTGTTCCATGACCTGCATTATCTGAGTAACCTGGTGTTGCAATGCCGCATTTTCGCTGGCCAAGGTTGGCTGGGTCGTGGGGCGACTGTTGCTGGTTAACTAAGACATTGTTGCGGTTTTAAGTTAATCAAGACTCAACTCATGTTAACTGGCAATTAATTTGTTACAGAAGGGTCTGCCTCTCAGGTCCTTCCTAACCCTGGTTGCTCTTTGGTAAGCTCCGTTGCCTTGATTGACTTACTAATACCTTGTCCTTAGCCACGTCCAACTAGTGTGAAGACTAGTCACGGTCCTAGATGGAGCTCACGAGAGTAAGCAGGGCCAAGATATACAGCAACGGCTCTATATCTTGTAGAGTTAAGTGCGTACAAGTTAAGATGCTAAGATAACTCTGAGATAACAAGTTACATTGATTGCGAAGATCTAAACTAACTACTGCAGTAATAAGCGTCCTTATATGCCTGTCCATCTTGTTGTAGAAACACTCCCGTTGTAGAGTTTGTAGATTATCAACATTTGTAGATAATCTACCAATCTACCATTCCTTGGCATCTGCCTGATAACGTAAGCCACGTTATCCTTATGTCAGCCGTTCCCTGGGTTTGTGCCTGGCTAGGTTGCGCTGACATTGGGTCACATTATCCTCCAACTCCATTGGCTGAGAGCAACCCGTGACGTGCTTGGCGGTTTGATCCTGGGCGTGTCATAACACTAGCATCCACTCCAAACTGCTACTCCAGAAAATATATACTTGGCTTTTTTTCCTCTTACCCTGTGATCTGTTGTAAAAAGCCCTCCTGTATCACCACTAGACTTGTTAAACCACGGGTTGGGGCGGGTTTTCAGGGCTAGCTGATCCGCCCGCGCGGGTTTTGGGGTGGGTTACCTAGACAGTAAACCACCCATGGGTTAAGCAAATAATCTTAACCCAACCCAGATAACCCAAATAACCCAAGTATGCAGATCGCTGCCTAGAAAGGTATTGATCTACATACTTAAATAAAATACTGTATTAGAGTACAGTATTATATCTTATTTAGTAGATATATGTACTGTAAATACAGTACTATTCTTATTAATATATCTTGGCAACCCAGCGGGTTGCCCCGCCGGGGTTTGGGTCAGCCGAAAATATCCAAAACCCAATGGATTATTAGAGGGTCCAACCCAACCCATTTCTTGGCGGGTTGGGTCGGGTT
>VCRL01000027.1:534354-587359 GCA_013306195.1 Aspergillus latus | reverse complement strand
GTTACCCGTTACGGGTCTACCCAAAACCCGTAACGGGTTGGGTTCGGGTTCACTGTCTGAACCCGCGGGTTGGGTACGGGTCCAGACTATGAACCCGCGCGGGTTTTTGGGTAACCCGTGGGTTGCCAAACAAAACAAAACATGCTGTATAAACCCAGAAATTTGATTAATTAGCAAATTTATGCAGTGAATAGAGCCTAAAATAGAAGTTTTATGCAAAATGGGTTCTTGGCGGGTAACCCGCGGGTTACCCAAAAACCCGCGCGGGTTTGCGGGTTTTGGGTACGGGTCCTGACCCTCGACCCAACCCGTGGGTTCGGGTTCTGACCTTCGACCCGTTACGGGTTTTGTCACGGCCTAGGCAAAGGCGTGCGGATGGGGGCCGGATGCGCTGGGCAGGGACCCGCCAGTCAGCCTCTCAGCCTCTCAGCCTTGTCTTGAGTGCTCACCCTTGATAGGGTCGTTGGTCGTCGGGGCTGACGATCAGGAGCCTAGAGAAGAACGTGAGACTCTGTCAAGGGCGGATCAATGCCCCGAAATAACAGTGGAGACCCTAAGAATCCGATGCGCCTCTTGAGGGGCCGCATCAGAAGCCCTATCGCGCAGTCCATGTAAGTGCAGGCACATCGTTACTCGTTTAATGGTAATAATTCGGTGTCCAGCACAGCTCCTCGCGACCTGGCGGCGGCTTTGTCCATCAACTGAGTACATTACGCTGCTCCACCTTACCTCTTCCTTCGCCAATGGGCTGCAATTCTCCCGTCCCTGTGAGATACAGCTAGTTCAATTGACTCTGATGATTCTGATACGCTTAATTGACTCCGGCTAAACTGATCATTCCATAATTGGAATGCGCATGCACCTCACTATAAGCTAGGCAGGGGTGATGCGGAAGAATTTGTCACTAACATCTGACTGTTGGCGACCTCCCATTCAGACTCCGGCACGAGGCCCTACAGCATTCGCCGCATTCAGACTGCTCACTACTGTGTCTACAGAAATGCTTAGGCTAATGTCTTCTGGACTGAATCCTACTCCTACTCTGCAAATATTAAAGGGTACACCGGCTACAAGTTATATGAATGTCTCTAAACCATCCTATCGACTTCGTTATTAGTTATTCCGCGAGAAGTGCGAGCTGTAAACAGGACAACACCGGCCTTATATCGCTACCAATATCCTGTATAATGGGCCGTTGCAAGTGCATTTTGCTGTTACGGGGCAGAAAAGCCGTACGATATAAGCCCCTACCAGGCCAATGAACTTTGTTCACATGTCGTAAAGTTCAAGTTTGTCATGATTTACCTGTACGCGTTGTGCCAGACCAGACTCTCCCTTCGTTGTATAATAGTCTAAAGGACCTGGTAGATTATTCCTTATATAGATTCTCCGGCCTCTCCCTATATGCCTAGACTCAGACACCAACCAGTGGCGTTTTCGGCGGACACAGATCCTGCATCGCACCACTATTCACACCCGTCGAGACTTGCCTGTCAAACGCGAGGGAAGTGCTCTGACAACGTCCACCCTGGTAAGCCAACCTCGAACTGAAAAGTATACCCAAAAACCAGACAGCTGTCAACACGCTTCGACAATGAACTCCAGCTGACTCGAGGGATCTCGATAACGTTGCCGGTGATTCTTGTACCCTGGCTGGTTTTCACTGGAAAAGCATTGCCTCAGTCGCCCTGTTAAATCGCGAGACTCTCCGGGATATTGTTGCGGTCCTTATGCCCTCTGAAGAAGTCAGAAATCCCAGGAGTGACACAAGTAATAGAGAACATGCTAACCTCACTGATGGCAGTTCTTCGTAGGAGACTTATGGTTATGACAGTAAAGAAGTGGGTTAGGGCAAGCGTGGGCGGAAAGTGCACTACTGTGTAGGGGGCATCAATATCTCAACGTGGCAGTGATCAAGACCAAAAAGCACAACAGACAAAGCGCACAGCAAATTGAAGATAGAGTCAGGAGAATGAGTCAAGCCAGAAGTCGCGAGCATCAAAGGATTAAATGTCTGGAGCATGGGAATCCCAATAGGAATCCCAGGAATGGCAGATATCATTGAAATTGCAGTTTTCAGATGACTCGAGTAGCTTAGACGAAGGGAGCAATATTGAAGAGCTCGTATGATTATTATTTTAGTAAGAAAAGCATTGACTATTCACGCGAATATTCGAAAACGATGATGGTATGTGACAGCAGTTCGATGAGGATGTTCGCATAGATATCGTCTTGGCCAGCGCTATCTATGGCGGCCAAAAACACATTTCTCAATTCACAGAACTGGTAATCAAACTATAGAGCGCTCTTGTTCATTTGATGGGCCCTGAGCACTCAGACTATTTACTGTAACGGCTGCTACCAGCCAAGTCATGCTCCGTGAGACGCTCAATTGATCACATACCCTCCATCCACTACAAGCGCATGCCCCTGCACGAAAGACGCCCTACTCGAACTCAGGAATAGCACTGCATCCGCCACTTCCCTGGGATCACCCATCCTGCCCATAGGTGCGATCTGCACCGCCGGCGCCAACGCCTCTTTCGTCTCGGGATCCCGCGTCGTCATGTTCGTATCGATCACGCCGGGACAAACGCAGTTGACTCGAATCAGGTCCTTGGAGAAGTCAATCGCATCGGCACGTGTCAAACCTATTATGGCGGACTTGGAGGCGCAGTATGCAGCTGCATCACATCACATTAGACACCGAACCGCGTCTGGGAGGTGTTCAGGTATATAACCGAATCAGCGTGACGTACCCGCACCAGCCCTCGAAACAACCCCCAACTGGCTCGCGATATTCACAATAGATCCCCGACTCTTCTGTCTCCATTCCTCGTCCTCGACACCATCAGACAGTGGCTCTTGGGTAACCATCTTTTTTAGCGCCGCGCGGGAAACCAGCCACGTTCCACGATAGTTCACTCTATTGATGAAATCAAATTGCTCACTGCTGACCTCTGTCGAACGCAGGAACTCCTTTTGCAGGACCCCTGCACAATTAACCACGTAGTCTATCCGCTTGAATGTGCTGAATACTTGATCAATGAAACTGTTTACAAAGGACTCGTCGCTGATGTCCCCAGGATAGGACATCACGTTCGGTTTGTTGGAAGTCGCGGCAAGGACCTTCATGTGGGTTTCGTTCAGGCCGGAGCCGGGGAGGTCGGTGATTGCGATGCGAGTGCACCCGGCAGCTGCGAAGGCTATGGCTGTTGCGGCGCCGATTCCTGGTGATGTCAGGAAAGATATGGAAAGGGGGGGGGGGTTCTTGGGCTTGCCTCCTGCTGCGCCAGTGATGACTGTGGTGCCAGGGAAGGCGTAGAATAATGGGGGCATGGCGGGTTGTCGTTTGTTCCGGCAATGATTGTTTGCGGACGGTATACCTGCTGCGGGGAGTTGTGCAGCGATGCCTGATATTTATAGAGGAATCTTCAGATGAGATTTGCGTAGATGAGCTCATTGTTGTCTGCCCCGCAGCTTATCAGGGACCCCGCCTGGATATTGGAGAAGTGAATTGTTCCAGTTGAAGACATCTACAAACCCGAGTTCGTTATGTGTTAATCCAAGGATTTTTCTTTCTTTCTTCTTCTTCTTCTTCTTTTTTTTTTTTTTTTTTTTTTTTTTTGAGACTGATACCAGTTTCTATTGGCTCATTGTTATGCCTATATGCTTAACATAAGTTTGTGCTGCGCTCAATTATGTACATCTCCATCCAAATCTACGCCAGCATAGATTTCAATCGTCTAGTTCTTAACTCCCAAAAACTCCTTGCTGAACGGATAATCAGTATAGCCCGCCGCCTGCATGAATGCATAGAAGCTGTCCCGATCGTATTTGTTCAACGGCAGCCCCTCTCTAATTCTGAACGGCAGATCAGGGTTCGCAATGAAATGTCTCCCAAAGACAACGGCAATGTCGTTCATCTTGTATTCCGCAAACGCAGTCTCTGCATTCGCCGGGTTATAACCGCCCGCGACAAGAACGGGACTCGTCTTGCCCCAGACTTCAAGCAAGAACTCGATCCCCTCTGTCTTGTCACAATCGATATTGTTAATGACCCGGGACTCGATCACGTGCAGGTATGCCAGTTTAAGCTCCTTCAGCTTCATGGCTAGATAGCTAAATTGCGGAACTGGGTCTGCCATCTTCATCCCCTGCCAAGTATTCCACGGACTGAGTCTGAAGCCCACGCGGTCTGCGCCAACAGCTTCAACAAGCGCCCACGCAACTTCGAGACCAAACCGCGCCCGGTTGGGGATGCTCCCTCCCCAGGAATCAGTGCGCTTGTTCGTGACGTCCTGCAAGAACTGATCCACCAGGTACCCGTTGGCGCCGTGAACCTCAACCCCATCAAATCCAGCCGCAATGGCACTCTTGGCCGCAGTCTCAAATCTCTGGATAAGGCCCTGAATATCCTCCTCGGTGAGCTCTTTTTGAACAACCCCGTTCTCAGCATCGAGGGGGATAGCGCTGGGCGCTGTAACTTCGTACCCGCCATCCGCTTTTAAGGTCGCTGGGTCAGCCACCCGGCCAACCGCGACAAACTAGCAGAAGATGTAACTGCCCTTGGCATGGATGGCGTCAGTGACTTTCTTCCAAGCGGCGACCTGCTCTGAGCTCCAGATCCCTGGCGCGTGCGGGTAGCCGCCATGTTGCGGGGAGATGATGGTTGTTTCACTGATCAAGAGCGTGCCTGGCATGGAGGCACGTTGCTCGTGATATGTGGCTGCCATGGGGAGTTGGACGTGCTTTGTGTCGGCCCGGAGCCGGGTAAGCGGTGCCATGACGACGCGATGGCTGAGGGTTACATTCCTGATGCGGAGGGGTTGGAAGAGGGGCGATTGTGAAGCCATGGCTGGGTTGAAAGTACAGAATCAAACATATAAAACAGGGACTTGAGTCTGAGGTGTTTCACGAATTCATGGGAGGTGAGTTGCGAATAGCAAGGCGAGTTTTCCGAAACGCAGATTTTGCAGTTTCACGCAGTATAGAGCCTTGAAGGTAAGGCTCTATACACTGATTTCTAATCTAATCCTCGCCATCTTAGAAACATTTTGCTGATAGAGACAATATGAGTGGGAAGAACCACTGAAGCTCAAGACCTTGCGTCCAATGACAGGCGTACTGGGAGGCACTGTGGAGAGACGGGCCCACTGCCTTTCAAAGGGAGAGTGCTCTGGTGTCAGGTCAGGACAAACTATTTCATGTTTTATATCGTCACAGATGCGCCGCGGGCGTTGATGGAGCATCAGCCACATGCTTGTCCTTGTTGGCGTAGAAAGGATGTGGGTGCTAGGTAATGTAAACACGTTCTTGCCCTATTCAATATTTCTAGGCACCGACCCAGCCTATCAAGGATAAATATTGCCCATATTGTTCTGATTGAGGTGCCCTCGGTGTTAGTTTCACGACTTCACAAGTACTAGTCTTCATTAGTGATGCAGAACTTCAATCTGTCATCTGCTCGGAGTTCACGCCAAGAATATAGGTGGGATTACCTTCTCAGTGAGGTTGTCCCGGGAAGGCCCGCGTCCGGTAGCAGATCCTATAGTTAGAGAGGCTCAACAGATTGACCATAAGACTCCGTGTGATGCTGTCTCTCATGCTGCGTCCATACTGGTCACTAGGGACCAGGATTCTGAACCAACTGACTTGCACCAATCACTCACCGCAGGGGGATTACAAAAGCTAGACAACGACGTCGCCTTCAAGCTGCCTCATATGAAAGCTAGGTGCAACTGCTGTAGCTGAACTCTTCATTTCTGTGCGCTCAACGTTGCTGGTCGAATGTGAGTAGCGAGCCTGTATGTTATGGGTGTGCATTGCATGGAGTACTGAAAGACAGGAGGGAAGCAGCGAGATAGACATGACATCGGTTTATGTGGAAGAAGTTTAGAACCCTAGTTACACCCAGCATCATGGGACGACTGACGGCTAGGAAAGATAGATGCCGCTTGTCAGAGTCGGAACTAGAAAAGTGAAAAGATATGTCCTGAGAGAACGGGCCGCGCGGGCAGACCTTGGAGTTGTCGTTTCCTGACAAGCTCTCCAGTCCTGGACACATCCAGAGCTCTGCGTTATTTACGTTCGTAAAACACCAGCTTCGATATCGAAACAGCCTCCCACCACAGCGCAACCTCCCTGATATCAGCGCGAGTGAGATTCAACTCCGGAAGTGGTCAGCTTTGGAGTTATTGCATCTCCCTAAGGCTGCGCTGATAATCGGAAATGTTGGCAGTAGTTGCACCAGATTCAGCAGAGTTGCCCTCAGAGCCAGCCAGTTGTCCAAGTTCAGGGCGTTATCAACATGTTAAGAAGTGTCTCGTATATGTGAGAACGTGGCGGTATCTCAATGCCCTTGCAGGCGGGCTTGCAGCTCTAGGCCCCTCGGCCACTGAGACAACGATTTTGAAAAGTTCTAGAAGCCTCATTCCAATGCTTGTCGGCGTTCGAATCCAGAGATCATCGTGACTTCAATTAAAGCGGCAATAGAACTGTCAATCGCGGAACACTATTCAGACAAATAAAACACCTGGGAGCGACTTTGATGGCCCCGGAACAAGACGAAAGGACTTGAACGTGAAGTACTCGACCGAGACTAAGGCGACCAACAGCATAGTTAAGCGACGCATGGCAACGGAGACTATCATTGCCATGCTCGCTGGATCTCACGCTGACAAAATGGAGGACAATGCATCATTGCGAAGTTTCCGTCAGCGACCCCTCTGCGTCATCATATGGAGAGCAGTAGCAGCAAGCCCGAGAAAAGGGCAGATGACCCAACAACGCGTGCGATCATCACATCTGCTCATTTCTCGGACACTCTTGCGACGCCGCTCTGGAAGGCGAGTGCCAAGTCGGGCCTCGCCAGCTGAAATTTGGCCGTGCCAAGCAGCCTCATGCCACCCGGGGCTCGGGAGACATCGCCCCTGGAGCCGGAAGATCTTCGTGGA
The DNA here is from genome assembly GCA_013306195.1 of Aspergillus latus. Lineage (NCBI taxonomy): Eukaryota > Fungi > Ascomycota > Eurotiomycetes > Eurotiales > Aspergillaceae > Aspergillus > Aspergillus latus. The sequence goes on along the minus strand of VCRL01000027.1, from coordinate 580,403 downwards.
TGTTACTTTTTGCGGCATCCAGAGCCCGTATCGGCTCGGCCGGCCATACCCATGGTATGGCATGGTTGATGCCTTACAGACGCCTCCCCCCTTGCGTCGCCGTGGTCGCCGTCGTTTCTGGTGGTGACATTAGCTGAAACTCATACACGCCGAGAGATGCGAGGAATGGTGCCGCATAGTACAGCGTAAATCTTGGTCGTGAGCCTTCGTTATTGATATTGTCAATGACACTGAATACGCAGAGCAGGACGAAGAGAGTCTTTGATGAGCAATAATATGGCAATGATTGGGTGCGGCCTTCAAGCGACGACCAGGTGCGGAGGTGGCGAAACCGAGCTGAACAAGGATAACCCATGTACTGGCAATAATAGTCGGCTAGTGGCCATTGGTTTGAGGCACACTCGCTCGGGATGCCCGAAATCGGTAATCCGAGCCCAACTTGCCCAGTCCGACATATCGGCTCGGACGGGCACAGCCGCAGGGGAAATAGTGGCCGGATTCGAACGCCGTGGCGGTCGGCGCAATCTGCCGACGAAGCGAAGAGGGCCGAAACAGAGCATTGCGATTTGACAGCGAACAACCGATCCAATGCGGCGTCGCAAAGCCTTACTCGAGACGGTTAGAGGTCCGCCCGGCTAAAGTGTCTTGCGCAGATGGGGAGGAATGGGGAAAGATGGGGAGGGTGGGTGCGAGGTGACTCGTGCGGCCAGTCAGGAGGCCGGGCTGGAGCCGATCGGAATCTGGAGGTTGCATGTGCTGCAGTGGACTGCGGAAGGCTTCATTTTGCCGTACACCTCGAGATGTTATGAAAGAGTCGTTTTCTCCATGGAAAAAATCGAATTCCATCCTTACTAAGAAACCCTGCGCATTTGGCTCAAGCAGGATCATTAGGATGCCTTGGCTTCTGCTAATGCTTTGGTGAAGAGAGCTTGGACAATGCTTGGGAGTCTTGTCTCGCAGCGACCCCTGCTAGTCCACCCTGAGAGCACGCCAAGCCTCGGCAGGAACACAACCTCGTGAATAGCAGAATGACCAACCAATACTACCACACAAAGTTAAATCATGTAAAAAAAATATAGAAAAAATATAGAAAAGCAACACAGAATCATCTGTGTAACAACAACAAAATTGACTTCTTCGGGATCTCCTTTGCATGACTAATAGTTGAAGATTAGCATATGATGCAAACATGGAAAACAGTTTCAAAGGTCTTGGCCTAGTGGGTGTCTGGGGATAAAGGGAGGGATGGGGATCGGTCGCCAAAGATACGATAATCTTACGGGATTTCATCGGGAAATGTCCGGCCGAGATGCGCCTGCTTTCAGTTATACACAAGCATACCTCGTCTTCAGTTGACGTTCATTTGGTTGTCTCTGGCGCAGTTTTCCATTGCAATGAGGAAGAAAGAGGTAGTACTAACGATAAAAGTAGATGCTACGGTGGAATCTGGGTTCTCCAGACCCCGGATTTTGCCAACGGGTCTTGATACTACGGAGCCAATATCCGCAGATGACAGCAACGCTCGAAAAGCAAGGCTCGAAGGAGGGTCCCTTACCATGACTTTTCAATGCGTTTGAGGACGGAGTCGATTCAAGTCGATCTTCTTTCTTGCATTCCTCGCCCACGTGAGTGCCACGCGAATAGGAATGCCAGGCGCACGAACTGTTGCCATCCCTTGCGCAAAGACTCATGGGCTGCGATTGACATTGAGATGACAGCTCTTTAGTGTCGGTAAAAAAAAGAAAAAGAAAAAGAAAAACACTCCGCCAAAGTTCAAACCTCCAACTCTCAGGCCCCAGTGACACTCTTAATAATGAAAGTCACGCACTGCCTTTGTGTGCCCGGTCCCGGCTTCTCCAAATTAGGCTAGTGTATGACGACAGAGGTCAGTGACTAAGCTCACTTCCCCACCGATCCGCGTCCTTGGCCTGTTTCGCCCTATCATCGTCGCTTGGGGAATCCCGGTAAATAACCAGTGACGGTCAGGGCGGACAGAAAACCTGGAGTAGACTTGAAATGGAGAGAGTCAGGATCCGGAGATGGGGCCAGGAAAAGGGTGGACCAGTATCAGTTTGGAGCCAATCAAGTCAGTGGGCCACCGGCGCTCGATGTTACGCTCTTTGCTTGGTTCAATGGACAGAGGAGTCAAATGGGTGCCCTCTTACTGTAGGCAGCGAGGTCAATGGCCCGGCTGTCAAGTCCCTGAGCCTCCTGGTCTTTTTATAAAGTTCCCACCCCCTCGTGCGACCTGTGTTGATCTTCTTTTTTTTTCCAGACGTCCATCCTCCATTTACCTTCTCTTCCTCTTCCTCTTCCTCTCTTCTGCATCCCAACTGTAGTCAGACCATTCCTGTCCTTATTCTCACCTTCAACGTCCTTTCTTTGAGGCACTCAAAGCCATTGACTGAGGCTCGCTGCTGGTGAGCAAGCCCAACATGACGCGCAGGTACTTGGGCCTTCAAGGCCAGAGGCTCCAGCTCGCCATCAGTATCATCGCTGGTATGGACTTTCTGCTCTTCGGCTACGACCAGGGCGTTACCGGTGGTCTCTTGACTCTTCAATCATTCATCAAATACTTCCCTACAATTGCCACCAATGGTTCGTACTATGAGAGCTTGGATGGCGCCGCAAAGAGCACCCAGTCCACTCGCCAAGGTATTTGTGAAACGAACCTCCCAGTGCTTTCCAGGTTTCTGACCTTGTTTAGGCATTGTTGTTGCTGCTTACAATTTGGGATGTTTCGCTGGCTCCATTCCGACAATCTGGATTGGGAACTGGCTTGGTCGACGCAAGACCATCTTCCTTGGCTCGTTTATCATGGTCATTGGAGCTCTGCTGCAGTGCACTTCTTACCACCTTCCTCAGTTCATCATTGGGCGTCTGGTCACTGGTTTCGGTATGTCAGGCCCTACTTTCATTTTTTATTATTCTTTGGGAGGTTTATACTGACGTGAACAGGAAACGGCATGAACACTTCAACCGTCCCGACTTGGCAGTCGGAATGCTGTAAAGCGAACAAGCGCGGTCAGCTGGTCATGATCGAAGGTGCAATGATCACTTGCGGTATCACCATCAGTTACTGGATCGACTACGGTCTCCTCTTCGCCGACCCTAATGAAGTCGCCTGGCGGTTCCCTCTTGCCTTCCAGATCTTTTTCGCCCTCGTTATTCTTAGCTTCGTGATGTTCCTCCCCGAGTCCCCACGCTGGCTCGTTCTCAAGGGCCGCGAAGACGAAGCGCGCGAGGTTCTTGGAGCCCTTGTCGGCGATGGAACCGACCCCAACTTCATCCAAACGGAATTCGTGGCCATCAAAGCTACCGTTTTGGAAATGGCCTCCGGTTCTTTCAGGGATATGTTCACCTTCACCGAGGACCGCCACTTCCACCGCACCGTCCTTGCGTACGTCAACCAGATGTTCCAGCAAATTTCCGGCATCAACCTGATCACATACTACATCCCCGTCGTGCTCGAGAACCAGCTTGGAATGAACCTCCAGAACTCGCGTCTTATCTCCGCTTGCAACGGAACGGAGTACTTCCTCGCTTCTTGGATCGCTGTCTTCACCGTGGAGAAGTTTGGCCGTCGCACACTTATGCTCTTTGGCGCCGCCGGAATGTCCATTTCAATGGCTATTCTCGCCGGAACGGCAAGCGCTGGTACCAACGCGGCGAACATTGCCTGCATTGTGTTCTTGTTCGTCTTCAACACTTTCTTCGCTATCGGCTGGCTCGGCATGACCTGGCTCTACCCTGCAGAGATCGTGCCTCTGAAGATCCGTGCTCCGGCTAACGCTCTGGCTACCTCCTCGAACTGGATCTTCAACTTCATGGTCGTCATGATCACCCCTGTCGCTTTTGACAATATCGGCTATCAGACCTACATTATCTTTGCTGTCATGTAAGCTTCCGATTTACTCCTCTTAGAATTTCGATGCTAATGCGATGCAGCAACGCCTTTATCTTCCCTGTAACATACTTCTTCTACCCAGAAACCGCCTACCGCTCGCTCGAAGAGATGGACCGCATCTTCCGCAAGACAAAGAGCATTTTCTCCCTTGTCCGAACCGCGAAGGAAGAGCCACACATGTACGGCAAGCACGGCGAGCTCATGCGCCAACTTTCCGACGTCGAAGACGAGGCGGTGCGCCGCGCCAGCTTCCTCGAGCACCACGCTGGCAAAAACGAACGTGAGTCCAGCGACGAAACGAGTACTGAGAAGGTGGATAAAGTGGAGCATGTGAAATGAATTGAAGTTTGACTGTCTCATGGGATAGATCTGATAAATGGTCTGCGTTCTCTTTGTTTTTCGGTTTCGGTTTATGCGGATGTAATACCATGTATCATGCAGGATGGATTGTGATGCATTAGATTGCATTGCTAGTGATGGGAGGTGGTTTGTTTTCTACGTTTCGAAGTCTGCACGGACCGGGTTAAGCGTTGTCTTCGACACTAGAGCTTAACCTGGCCATGATGATATCCAGCTTAGATGGATGGATGATTTATACCCCAAAGTCGCTTTGACGACGTGCGAGTTAGAAAATTTACACTCATGTCAATCTTTCTCTCCTTACTGATACGGTAACCAGTAGTTATAGTCATTGATTTTCTAAACGCCCGGTATATGCCGCAGCTGCTATTTGTTAGTCGCCGCTTGAACGCCCCTGCGTCTTCAGTATCCGCATCACGACCGCGAGCGGTATATTACCAAATCACCACCATCGCCAGCCTTCTCCTTCATCATCTCCTGTATATCAGACGGTACATCCCATTGCACGCCCGGTCCCAAATTCACAACCCACCTGCACCTGGAGTCCGCCTGTACTGACATGTTTGGGTACCTCAGAGTCCCAATATAGCACCCTGGCGTTGCGTAATTCACCTTAATACTCCACTGCCGCTCCAATTCCTCCTCATAGTCACATGTCGAATGGCTGCGGACTTTTGTCGTAAGGAGCAAATTCTTCAACTTGGGCATGCGCAGCGTGGCAGCCACGACGGAACGAATCAATGTGTTGAACATGGTTGGATCTGGCCGTGTCCTCCAGGTGTACCATGGAATTTTGCCGTTCAGGAAGTCCGCGCGGTCCATGTTTAGTGAGATCTTAGACTCAATGTCCGAGTCCGGCTCGTCCAGCGATGGTCCGTTGTCGATTTGCACCTGTTCCTCAGGATCTAACTCTTCTGGATTGACGGAGTCCCGGTTCCCCGTGTAGTACCAGCGGCCGTCGTATGTGATGATTGGGAACTTGATTCGGACGTGCTCGAGGTGCGGGAAGGAGGTGTTGACACCCGCAGCCGAGGGCCCAAAGAGCGCCGGTGAGATAGGGACGTGGTCAAGATTAAGCTCCCTGAGACTTCGCTGTGCCAGTTTGCGGACGGCAAGGCTTAGCATATCCCCGTCAGGATAGGAGGGGTCACGCTCTAGCCCTGTGTCGAAATCATGGTTGTTCGGTGGGCACTCGGACAGGGAGAGGGAGAGAACTTCTAGCTTAGCTAGGGTAGGCGCCTGGAGGGCCTTTGCCAAAATAGCCGCGTATTCGGCCTTTAGGACCTGGTGCCGCAGTTGAACGGATGCCATTGTCCAGTAGAGCACACGCAGATTCGGCAGAGTGAGAATCATCTCATAGACGGTGGCCGGGTGGATGCGCCGACCCTGTTTCCCCACTGCCAGGGATATCACGCACTCTATCTTTGGGAGCTTGACGCTCTCTGTGTCGATACTCAGACTATGCTCTGGCAACAGCCAGCGATTCTCGCTCTCAAAGGCGCTTATATCGTCGCTCGGCGAAGAGGCGCTCAGATCCAGGAACAATGAAGGCGGCTTATCCCACTCACTGAGCTCATTCCAGATTTTCACCAGCCCATTTCGGAAAGAATCCTGATTCGCGCGGTGTTCCCTGCGCCTCTCCATCGCGTACAGCAGCTCAGAGTCGTATGCTGGCAGTTCGATGACGTATAGAAGGTCTCGCAGCACTGCCCTGCGTGACGGACTTGCTTTGAGGGTATCTAAGTCTCTAATAATAGAGCTTGACGTTTTAACGGAGCGGTACAGAAAGCGCTCGACCGCTACCTGGAATTTCCGTGAGATTCGGGCGTAGGGTGCCAGGAGGTGGTGTGTTTCTCCTCCCGGGATTCCGTCAGCGGAGTCCCGTAACAGGAGCTTGACAAGCTCCAGAACGATAAGCTCTATAAGCTCAAGACTGATGGAGTCTATGCCTGCCATGGTTATGGGTTTATTCTGGTGCTGAGATAGTCAATTGGTGACGCGTTGAAGGAGAAGTTGATATTGCAAACGCGGTGGTGGGGCTAGCGGGAATCGGCTCATTTTTAGGCGCCGCTGTCGTGGAGGCTGCAAGCCCTAACTTGATGTCTCAAACTCTCAATCGATGCAAGTGGCAACGCTATGTCTTGCTCTCCGAGAGAAATCACATAAACACATGCTCCGTAGTTTTTGCAATTGTATGCTCGATGTGATTGTTTCGGTCAGTGATAGTAGTAACCATCGCAGGATGTGCAGGATCCTACAAAGCCGACGTCGCCGGGCCATGGAATGCTATGATCATGTCAAGGGCATTGCAAGAACTACACGCTTAATATCGCCTGAGACCTATCTGCAGAAGAGAGTCGAATAATGAACAAAGTAGATAGTATAAACATGTAGCAACCAGAACGGATGCTGCCTACGAAGTAGCCACTACTTCATTGATGAAAAATTACTGCGCATCCATCTATCTCGTCTTTATTAAGGGGAATACCTCCACATAGTATGCTCAATATAAATATACATTTTGTAGCTAGTCAGCGAGTTCGGCCTACGGGGTTCACTATGCGGATATAGAAAGGCCAACTACGGACAACACCGTTGGGTCCAGCGACCCATGTGCCTTCTATGCTCCCTACCTCCCTCAAACTATCACCAGACATAAATTAGAACAGAAACCCTAGACTCAGGCCCTATATTTCAAGCGGTCGGCTCCTCGCAGTTGAGCTTGTTAGGGTGCAACGGGGCGACCAATCTCGCTTTCGCAAACAACACGTTCGTCTCGAGCCCTCTATCTGCGACGGTTCCCCGTCTGCTGCCGCTGCCGTTACTAATCTGTCAGATCTGTGATAGAAATGCCATATGCCAGACCAGGCTAGGTATTGTTGTTAGCAACCACCTCGAACCTTACGCGCTTGATAACCTCATGCAGGAACCACTCCCCTTCAATGACAGTTCAGAAAACATTTTCAGCCATTTGAGACCTAGATGATTGAATCAGTGACGTCGATCTGGAGCAGGTCCTTACAAAAGCCGTCACAATGCCCAAGATCTCTTCTGTAGGTCCCGAACTTCTGATTCTGGTCCTGATTTTGATCTTAATCCAGATTATGGCCTTGTTTCTAGTTTAGTTGCAGATTCTGATCCTGATCTAGAACCTAAATCTAATCTAGATTCATTTTAGGGCTTTCACTTGGTACTCCACCCGCTCTTTGCCACTATTGTCTCTCGAAGAGTACCATCGAGAGGTAACATTCCCATCCGGACGCATACTTATCTGACAAGGCTTGCCCGTGCTATAGCAGCAGGCTCTGGTGAGAATTCCAGCACCTCCTCGTCGAAAATGAATTACAGAATGTACAAACTCGAAGCAGTGTTCCATCCGCATATTGAGCGGAAGTTTCCTAGTCCTAACGGTCCGAGGATACTGGGGCTCCCCCAGGACACTGCTTCAGCAGTTATAGGGCCAACAATTGCCAGTCGCCAGACCCACCTATGTCTGGAGCTAGAGTATGCGAATTCTGTCTATGTGTTTTGTAGTTCTAAATTCGAGGCCAATGCAGAACTATATATCAAAGAGTATTGGCACTGTATCTGGTCTCCGGTGATGGTTCTCTGGCACTAGATTACAAAATCCCATAATTCACAGCGTGTTACTTTCGACTGGATAATTTGCGGCAATATCGATTCTGACAATATCCGTTCTGATAACTTCAAGAGTCTAGTCCGAACATCGGAGGAGTGGTGAGCTCGGGGTGAGTCACTCCGGGTGGGCTTGGCTCGGGCTTTGATCAGATAAGATCTCAACTGAAAAATAGTTCCAAGCTCCTCTCCCCTCCCAACGATCCCAACGACTTTCTCCTCGTTCATCTCAACCTCGAGCCATTGGGCTGAGATTTTCGACAAACCTTGTTCAAATCACTTTCAGGATAATGTCATCTTTCCTCTAGGTACGCCCGACCGTGAATTTCTCTTCACTCCTCCATAGAGGTTCGTCGCCAGGCGGGGTTCTCGAGCTCCGCTCCGCTCTCGGCTTCCCACCCACGGCGGTCTTCCTTGCCATCGCTTTCTCGCGCCTACTGACGATATCTGGCCTATGTAGAGAACAAGCCGTCTCCTAATCTGGCAGTATACCACGAGTTATCGCCAAATGCCAGTGTAGGCTCTTTCTTCGATCGGACTTTTCTGCCGCGCCCCGTTCCGTCTGCCTCGGTACATCGTCCTCTTCGATCCTCTGAACCTTTCTCTAACGATGAAGTCAGCATAATGCCACTCCTACAAACCTCTGACGAACCGATAAAGGTTCTCGGCCACGAAGATATCCAGGAACAACTCCGCGACAGCTCCGCTCACGATGTGGGCCAGAACGACCTCGAATCCGGGGACATTGACATTGCCCAGATCGAGCGCATCTACCGGTACGGCCACGACCCTCTATCCCCCATATCCCCCATCACTCAATACCCTCAATACATCCCTGCTAAAAACTATTTTTTCTAGAAAGATTGACTTGCGGGTCATCCCTGCGTTCTGGGTCCTCTATTTCCTTTGCTCGGCCATCCGATCGAACGTCGGTCTTGCACAGACGATGAACGCCGAATCCGGGCACGACCTCGGCTCCGTCCTCAACGCCACGCCGCACCAGATCTCGACCGGTCTGGCCCTGTTCTACGTCTGCTACGTCGTCTTTGATCTGCCTTCGAATTTGATAATGACCAAGTTGAGTCCGCACGTCTGGATGAGCCGGATCGTTATCGGGGTGGGAATCATCGGGAGTTGCATGGCCGCTATGAAGGCAGCTTGGAGCTTATAGTATGTGTTTTCATGGTCATTCGTCGAGGTCTTGCTAATAGGTAGCCTCCTGCGCCTTCTACTTGGTATTGTCATTGCAGGCATGTGGCCCGGCATGGCCTACTACCTCACCCTCTTCTATCCGCCTTCCCGCACCGGGAAGCGCATCGGCCAGTACTACACGGCGGCGCAGCTCTCGGCCGCCGTCGTCGGTCTGGTTTCGGCCGGATTCCAGGAAATGGACGGCGAACGTGGCCTTGTTGGTTTTCAATGGATGTTCCTCGTCTACGGCGTCATCACCATAGCCGTCGGCATTGGACTACTCTGGTGGCTACCCGACCGCCCCGTTGTGCCGGGCGAGGAGCCACCAAGCCGCAGCAAATGGCTCCGCTGGCTACCGAAGAGCCCGCCAGTACTGACGGGCAAGGACGCAGAACTGCACTATCGCGACCTGACGAGGGTGTACAAACGCCCTCGTTGGACACTCCGTCACCTTTTCCAGGTCTTGCTCGACTGGCGCCTCTGGCCGCTTTTGCTTATGTACTTTGGCGTCGTGGGTGTTGGCATCGGCGTGCAAAATTATGCGACTGTCATCATCAAGGGCATTAACCCAAACTTATCGGGCATCGATCTGAGTCTTCTCACGGCTCCCATCTGGATTGTACCGCTCCCTCCACTTTCTTGAACCCTAGGAGCTTGCTAATAGGCCATCTAGTGCGACCTCATCGCGATCTTACTAGTAACCCCAATCTCCGATCGCTTTCACCACCACCGCGCCCTCTTCTTCTCCCTTGCCGCGCTGCTCCAGATCCTCGGTCTTTTATTGACCACCTATGCAGGCACTGATTCAAACCCCTGGCCGCGCTACGGCGGCCTCCTAATCGTGGGCTTCGGGCTTGGGCCCACCGTCCCCATAACAATGACCTGGACGACCGAAATCTTCCAACCGCGGCACGGCGAGGTTGGGGTCGCTGCTGCGTCCGCCGTCGTTTCCGGCTGGGGTAACCTGGGGTCCATTATGACGACGTATGCGCTTTATGCGGGGTGGAGTGAGGATGCAAATGCGGAGGGCAGAGAGAAGTATCGGAAAAGTAACCTGGTCATGGTCGGGATATTGGGGTTGAGTATCCTGTCTGCGCTGGTTATGTATGTGCTTGTCAGGGTTGTTGATGGTGGGAAGAGTGTGGAGCACGAGGGTGCTGTGGATGGGGCCGCAAAAAGGGAGGGGACGCAGAGAGGGTTCGAGGGATTCGGAAACGGTCTTAGGGAACTGTTCACGAAGCAGGAAGGTGATCGTAGGGTTTGACGCTCAAATGTACCGTTGGATTTATAGATCTATATAGAGGGCCGATGTAGGGCACAGAAAAAGCAGAACGCTCGATTCTCGTATTCTGTATCACCGCCCCGTACAACAATGACCTAAGTCTTGATGTCCCAGCATTGCCTTCCTCAACAGCGCGTGACAGCGACTGATGGAGCGCTTAGGGCTATGGCGAGCCCCAAGGACAGCCATGCCCGTCCTCAACATCACTGGCAAGGCTGCCTTAGCGCTGCCTGATCCTGGCCACGGCTTCACAACAATCTCAAGTAGACAAATCAGGTCAGGGAGAATTCTGGCCATATTCTCCCTCCTGAAACCCTCCTTACCGCAGGCCAAATTACCTGCCAAGCTTCAAATCACTCTCAGCCTGGCTCTCTGCTGCAAGACTTTCCGCGCCTTGCTCACCCCTTACTCCTTACAAGTCTGGACTTGGAAAATAAAAAATTGTGACACCAAAGTCGTCTCATCAATAAAGAGCTCAATCTGAATGTGTCTAATGGCTCTGGTACTCCTCTGTTGAAGGCAATGATCGTGCGCTTTTAGTCTCATACAGAATATGACTTATGTTAAGTGAATTTCGCTTTATATATATATATATGTATATGTTATATATAGATAGCTATTTAGAGAGAGAGAGAGAGAGAGAGATCAAGCGTGGAAACACCTCAAACAGTGATAAACCCCTCCCAATTCTGCAGCGCCTTGAAGCACATCTCTTCATACATGGGTATACCCCCGGGGAAATTCAACATCTCCCTCTTTTTACCGGGGATGTTGGCTCCCATATACCACGAGTCCGCCTTGGGGAACAGCGTCATCTTCGTAATCTGATTGATCGTCGCCTTCCATGTCTTCTCTGCCACCTCTGTCGGCTCGATATAGCTCAGCCCGGACTCATCAATCTTACGGATCGCCTCGATGATCCACCGGGCTTGAAGCTCAATTGAGACCGGTCCGCTGCTCAGTGCTGACGGCCCATGCAGAGAATAGCACAGGAACATGTTCGGGTATCCCCTGCGCGTCAAGCCCAGGTACGAGCTCGCCCCGTCCCGCGCCCATTCTTCCGCCAGCGTAGTGCCGGATGTGTTCCGCAGCCGGGGAATCTGGGTCAGACTGCCTGTGTAGCTGTTGAAGCCCGTCGCAAGGGCGATCACGTCGAGCGGGTAGAATGTGCCGTTCTGCAGCACGAGGCCGTCGGGGTTGACGGTTGCAATGGCACAGCCCGGCTCGCGGAGGTTGACCAGGTGCACATTGGGTTTGTTAAACTGCTCAAAGTAGTCATTCTCCATGGACGACCGTTTGGTGGCCATCGGATGTGGCGGTTCGTCTGGCGCAAGGATCTTCTGTAGCCGGGCATCATAGATCCGCGCTCGCGTCTTCTTAACCCAGAAATTGTATACTTCTCGGTTTGCCTCTTCGTCGAGCAGCATGTCGCTGTACCCGCCGAGTAGCAACGCAAAGCCGCCTTCCTGATATAGGGCCTCAAATCGGGCCTCTCGTTCCTCACGCGAAACCTCGAATGTGCGATGGGGACTGGGCTCGTTCAAGAACCCGGAAAAGGTCTTTTCCCGTGCATCCAAGAGGCGCGGTATCTCGGCCTTTAGGGCTCTTTGCGCTTCAGGCGAGAGGCTCTCCTGCTGCATCGGGAGGGATATGTTAGGGGTCCGCTGGAAGACAAAGAGCGAATCTGCTTCCTTGCCCCATGCCTGCACGATCTGTACACCCGATGCGCCTGTCCCAATGACGGCGGCCTTCTTCCCCGTAACATCAATGCCTCCCCTCGGCCAAGAGGCCGAATGGCATATCCGACCCTGAAAGGTCTCCAGCCCCGGGATATCGGGCACATGCCTCTCCGTCATTAAGCCAACGCACGACAGCAGAAACTGACACTGCGTCACCCGTCCATCGTCAGTCTCAACCTCCCACTTCCGCTTCCCTTCCGCTGCTTTATCGAACCAGGCCCCTGTCACGGTCCGTCCGAACTCTATATCCTTCTTGATCCCGAGCACGCGCTCAAGATGCGCAAAATACCGGCGCAGTTCGTCAGCTGAGGGATACTTCTCGCTGAATGACCACGTCTCCCAGACCTCTGGGATCGACACCTGATAGATTGATCCCTGCGTGTCGACCCGGCAGTTAGGGTACGTGTTCCAGTGCCAAACGCCGCCGAGGTCGCTTCCGGTCTCGTAGACCCGGACGGTATAGCCAAGTTTGCGGAGATGGTGCAGCAGGTAGATACCTGAGAAACCAGCGCCGATAATTACGACGTCGTAGCTAGGTTGTTGCGAGTGCATTATTCGGGGCAGTGATATTAAGAAACAACGGTTTCAACGGACGAGAAGTGAGGTAACAAACGTGGTGGATCACGGGCTTTATAAGTTTTTAGCCGTAGGCACCTCGGCTAGCTTGGGGTTACTAAAACGACGATCATGGTATGTTCAGATCATCGCCTGGGAAGACGATCTCGGCCCATCTCGAGATATCATCGACTTGGAGGTGGCGCTCTTTGCCCTGCCCCCGGTTTGGTGTAGAGCGGCGGGGTGGCCAGCCAACCAGTAGATGTAGAGATCGGCACAGCATTGCCAAAGGAGGGAAAGATTTTTCCCTCGGGGCCACGCTAAATTGCTGTCGAGGAGACCAAGCAGTCGTAGTTGATGCTTAGTTGCTGCGGCTGAATTGTTAGGCATCCACAGTTTCATCCCCTAGCGCCCTAGCGAGATGGCCACGCAGCAGGACACGCATTGCCGAAATCCTCAATCTCGGCGGATATTCCCGTTGTCTTGTCTTATAGGAAGTAGACGAATACGAATCTTTGTAGGTAAACAGAAATCTGCGCAGATAGGGCATGCAGATCAGGCATGGGTTCCGTTTGGCTGCACGAGTGGTTCGCAGTGGAGGTTGTTTGATATATACGTAAGAAATAAGTAGTGGCTTACTGAGAAGATCTGGATTAGCAATGCTCAGGCTCGTTCATTAAGCAACCACAGCTAGCTAATTGATAAATTGGGTCTGCGAGGCTGGAAATGCATGTTATCTGAGGGAACGCAGGCTATACCGTACATGATCAAGGGGATTGAATCAGCGGCAGAGAACGGTCTCCTTACAGCCTTTAAGAGGCATACCACTGAGAAAACCCCTGGCAACTCTCTCAAGCCCGTACATACCAATGACACCTCGAAAATCTAGAGTAGTGCCTTGAGCCTCAGGATGGCAAGCTGACAGTGGAGGCGAGAGTAAAAGAGAGGGGGCGGTCACCCACAACTCGCTTCCAATCACCCACACTCAGAGACAATGTCCATTTCGCTAAACAGATGCTCGCTGTCCGCGTCGGCAGCCAGAAAGACCATCAACTATAAAACCACGCAGGTGGCACTCATGTGGCTTGATCAAGGAATGGGCGCAATATAGTGTGGCTCGTCAAAGCAGTCGAGTATGACTGCTAATATTGACTGGGGGCTAGTACCTGTTCACGCAGCAGAGCGCCAACAGAAAAGCAACGGCGGCCAGGCCAGGCCAGACGACGCTGGCACGGCCGCAGCTCCCCGGAAGTGGGACAAAATCATTGAGGTCATCATTGTCAGCAAGGGATAGAGCGCAATGCACCTGAGAATTCCCTGTCCGTGCTTTGTGAACTAGTTTCCCAGAATGTCCTGGCGTGAGTTAGGGCCAATCTCCATTTTCGGGTGATGGCGAAGTCACCGATAATAACGTATACCCTGCCTTATCGGGTTAGGTGACGCACACCGATCCTACAGCTTCTGGAGAAACGGAGAATTCGAACTCGGATTCTGTTTCACAAACAGCACTATCCAGGTAAAGAGAAACAAGCTTGAGCTGGGATTGATGATACATAACTTCACCGGCGCCGAATAGCAGGTGTCGTTAATGGCATGATTGAGAGGAGGAAATCATCTGCAAAGGGTGCCTTCATAGGAATGTCGTGGATGGCGGATGAAGTTATGTCTAGCCATGGGTGAAAAAACATGGAATGGTACCCACTATAGCTGACTTGATAACAAAAAGGCCTCTGTGGTACGATTGAGCACCTTGCTATATCGCGGAGACCGTGGGCGAAAGTCTGGAATTACCCATATTGCTCACATAACCCTAAATTAGTAGAAAGGACAGATACACCTGCTACCTAGGTCAACAGCCTTCCTTAACGTACACGTAGGAAAAGCTCTGAATCATTTCCCATAAAGTCAACATCTCTAGTGCAAATCGCTTTTTAAAATGAAAAAGTTTGCTCTTCAATCACTATCCCAGAGACTGCTGTAACTATGCCTCGTTGTTAGCAGCAAAACACGCCTTCTAACAGGTTGATCGTCTGTAAAGAAGGATCGGCTAACTTTACTTTTAGGTGCTCAACTGAGTCTCTAACTCTAGGTGATTTGAGACAGATGATTATTGGTGATGCAAGATCTTAGGCAGGGTCTCCAAGGGCAGCATATGAAGAAAGCTCAGTGAACATGGCCATGCCTCGGGAATGAAAGATACTGTAAGAGGATTCCTTCGGCGATTATCGTTGATCTGCTTCGTCTCAATGATGTGCAAATGTATCAGGGGTGGCTTACTCAAAGGTCCAGTGTCGCGCAGAATATCATAAGACTCGCATGGCAGTGGGCAGGTGGCCTAGCTTACAGTACTGTCGTCTCGAGATACTTAGTTGATGGCAGTTCGGCGAAGCCAGACAAGTCCGGCTCGTTCTGGTTCAAGCTCCCTTGTTTATATAGATCTCTTCCTCCACCTGCACTCTTGGCTGCCCATCAACAACACCCTAGCGCGCGTTGGACAATGCCTGGATCTCGCTAGCCGGGGTTTCACCAGTAACAAAGGCATGGAGCTTCCAATCGGGGATAAGCCAGTGAAGGAATGCATGCACCGCGGCACTGACCAGGAACCCGTACAGATAGTTGATGTAGTACAGCTCGGTTGCGGCATCAGAAACCGTGATGGACGTGTTAACGGCCGCTACGAAGCCCGGCATGGTGGGTACTACTCCAACGATCCACTGCAACCAAACCAGTCAGTTGGCCCAGTGAGGATCGAGTGTTTGGGTGGATGGATTTTAACTTACAGCAACCGGGGCGCGCCAGTTAACTCCGGCTGTGTACCAATAGATACTCGCTTTATCACCACGAAAAAGATCATCGACATTAATCTTTTGGCGACAGACTACCAGATAATGCGCCGCCATGAGACCGGTCATAGGAGCCAAAAAGACGCCGTACCCCGAAAGAACAGTCAGGAAGGTCGTCGCGGTGTTGACGAGACGCCAGGGATTAACCACGGGGCTGACGAGCGCAATGATATACGCGCCCCGACGAATATTGATGTATCCCGGGAACACAGAGGCCAGGTCCAAGCCACCTGGGAGCGCATTTCCGGGCAGGTTCGTGCCCAGTTGCGATACAGAGAGGGCCAGACCCGCAAAGAAGACGGCCGCCCGCGTCCCCGGGGTGGGATCTTTTTGCAATAGAGAGGCGAACAGGGTCGGCGGATTCCAGATTGCCTCGCCGCCTAGGCGGTTCTGCGTCGCAGCAGTCACCAGGATTCCAATTAGGGAGCCAATGATACTGTAGAAGGGAAAGGCAAGGGCCTGGCCCCAGATCGCATCGCGGGGACCGGTCGCCAGACGCGAGTAGTCGTTTTGATTTAGGATTCCGGCCGCGATGGACCCAATGGTGGACATCATCCCGTATATCATGAGCCATGCCGTACTGTTCGGCCCACCTGTTACTGGGATCGAACTCGTGCTGCTTAGGGTATCGCCGAAGCTGTCGCGTCCCAGAGTAGCCAGGGCCCAGATCAAGACAACGAAGAAAAAGAGAATGGTTATAGCACTAGAGATATTGAAGAAGAACTGGATGCGGTGCGTACGGATCCAGAGGGCTGGCAGACTGATTACGCAGAAGATGATGAAGCATACGAACTCGGCAGTAGTCGTCCCGGTGTCGGCAGAGATGGTGTTGGGGTTGTTGACGGCGAGATTCAGGTCCCAGGAGAGCAGGATTAAGTAGATGCATTGGCCCCCAACCCAAGATTGAAAGCCGTACCATACTAAGTAGCAGGCGTGATTAATCGTGTCTTCAGAGAAGTCAGATCGGATTCTGGCAGGACGTACCAATGCCCAGAAAAATGCGATTCCAGACGACAAACTGCGATCCCCAAAGCCCCCAGACTGCACGGCTGAACACGGGGAAACCGACTAGGTTGGTTAGCAGTTGATCCCTCTTCAGGCAATAGTGTATGCACTTGACTCACCGTGGTAGTATGCCCCGGCCAGGGAGCTGGCGACTAGGGCCAATGTCGCCAGAAGGTTGCCCACCACGATTGCTATTTGGGAATTAGCCTAGGGCATGAGAAAAGAGGGGCAGTGAAGCACTCACAGATAACGGCCTGCCACCAGGTGAGCCCAAGGGGTATAAGGGAGCTACCGGTCAGGTAGCTAGAGATATTGCAATTAATCAAGAGCCCTGTATCACCACGAATGAGCCATCGTTCTGCCACAGGCGGCTGTCTTTTCAAAGGTACCATACAAAAGTTGTGAAAAGTCAGAAACCCCCATGTTCGGTGTCTTGCATCCACAGGGCGGATATCGTCGTTCTGGGGCAGGGTCAGTCTAGGCAGGATAGAAGTGATGAGATTTTTTTTTTCTGAGGTATTGGAGTCCCCCTTACAATCCATCGCGATTCATGAGGCAGGGATATCTTCCTTAGCGCTGTGGTGATTCTCATCTTGTTCGGACTGCAGCAGCATGCGCACGGAAACTATCAGGCCTGCAGTACAGTCGGCATCTTTTATGATGGTATGAGTTGGAGATTTGGAGTTATCAGGTCTGCTGCACTATATGGTTCTGGCTCTGTGTATGGTCAAGAAAAGGCTACTATCAGTGCTACCCTGTCTGCTAGTCCGGCTCTTATCTACCAGAATTGGAGACATCAGGCTCTGATGGGGGAATTGCCGGTCAGCTAACGATATGCAGTAGTATTAATCCATCGCTTTGTGTGTCTATCCGATACCCCACCCTCTCTGAAGCAAAGGAGCTTATGTAGACAACGCCAACTGGCACAGCGTCGTTTGATATGGGTCAAGAGGGGATATGGAGCAAGGCCTTAAGACACCGCGCATTACCGGCTCGCGCGCAGTGCATATAATACATGGTTGGACATCTTGATATTTGCTCCTACAGTCTCGTTCTAGAGTGACTTTTGAGGAAAACCCGTCAGTTCAGTTACTGGATATTGGCAAGTACTCTCAATGACTTTGAGAGGACCCAATATGCATGCCAAAAGACCGCTTCGCAATGGCGCCTCCAGTCTTTTATCTCTCGCATGGATCTTGCTGGCTAGCGATGCGAGTCTACAATGAGCCTAGAGTTTTTTGATGTAGTTAGACTCTGTTCATTTTCCTTAAAAAAGTCATCTTCTGTACTTGATTCATGTAGCATCTAGTATTTGTAAAGCAAACCTTCCTTGTCAGATGGTTCACAATCACTAGATCATTATTTTCATTCTTCATCTCATTATAGTCTTGTCTTCATCATGTCTTCAACACAGTTTCATCACATCTTCATCTTATTCATCTTCATTTTCTCCGTTTTATTTATCATCACTACCTTCTTCTTCGTCGTCGTCGTCGTCGTCGTCCTTCTCTTCTTACTACCTGAGATCAACGGAATATTGTTCTTAGCCCATCCTTGTTGACTCTGTTGGCTGTCCACCATACCGATCTAGTAGCATGAGCCCTCCTATATTTCCATCCAATCTTGCAGATTTAATCTTTCTTTGATAATGTAGAGCAAGATAGTCAGAGAATTTCTAAGCAACAAACTAGTGTTGGTGCCATTTCTGCGAGCAATTATATTAGTGCAAAGGGGTTTGAAATCCTATGCGCTTCTAAGTTGACCGTACTGCTCATGAATATCCCCATTCTTAGTGATGGAATTAATAAGAAATAATCAGGCAACAACAAGAGGTGACGACAGTAAGGTGCTTGGAACAGCATTTATACGGGCAGCTGTTGAGCGCCTGGGGCACCTTCTAGCAAGATGTCTAGTTAATAAAATGGATCATGTCTTATTTGGTAAGGGGGCGCAACATCGCAGGTAGAACAGATGCTTACACACTCATTCTCAACTCGACCACGAGTGAACTGCTGCCAGTTGACGACAAGGCGGACCTTCGAGACGCCCAGGCTGCCGATCTATCTGATGTTGTCTACAGCGGAAATAGTAATCCTCGCACGCAAGCAGCAACAATCAAGTAGGAAAGTCCGATATAGTGGTTATCACGGTAGGTTCAAAGTACTCGTTTGGTAGCGTGATACTTTCTTTGATATTCCCTTGATGAATGTTCACCCGTCTTCCCTCAGGGAAAACCAGTATATAGCAATTTGTACCGAAACATTGGCATTCGTCCCAGCGTGATCCCAGCAATAAGTCCATTCAAACCAGCACCACTTGAATGATCGTGGCAAGTCCAGTAGACCGTCGTACCTCGCTCGCTCTGGCAGCCTCTGAGCTCCAACCGTCCCAGGTTCTCGGCTCAGAGAGAGGCCTCATTTACATACCCCTTGCATCTTGGGTCTGACACATTTCTATGTTATGACTTAGATCTGCTGGACAGGTGATCCAGCGCCACACCCTGAGAGGGTGATGTTGGCGTATAGCGTCAACATGACATGTACAGAACAAGACCATCCAATGTTGGTGGTTTTTATTAATTGGGCTAGACATGCATGAAAGCTTTACTTCGCTTAATTAGAAATGATTTCTTGATTTACCCTCTTGTGGGAAAATTCTGCAGTCATTAAGAACACCCATGAACCAGGCCCACTTAGATGCAGACAAAAGGACTTTCCTAAAGTATGCAATGAGCTCTGTGGTGGTAGACAGAACTGATGTTAATAGTCATAATCATATCAATTTACACGATATGTGTATGGGATAGTTCGATGCTCTGGAACAAGAATATAAGGCCACCTTACACCTCAGCATAGCACAGCATTTTTATCAAGACACAAACATAGTCCTATTTTAACATACTTTATAATTTTAAAAGATAATTCGCATAACCAGAGTGACAATGGCCCGCAATTACCATACTCGCCATCCCAAATTCTCCATCGGTGACACCGTCTACCTCCGCCGTAGCCTGCCCCTCCAATGCGACAACACTGGCACATTAACCATGTACGAGAAGCTCCTCTTCTCGAGGCGCATAACTACCGAGCACTACGATTCCTCAGGCATGCTATACTCAGAAGTTACGGACGCACTAAGGTGACAGAGCTTCTCTGAACTTCACGCCTGGAAAATCTGGCTTTGGCTTTTGTGGAAGGAACAATCCAGGCAACATCCGACCCCATCCTCGATATTTCCTCCGCCTTGCTTGGAGACGGAGACCCTCTTCTCACCCATTACAGTGCACTGCTAGTGTCCATTCGGTTAGTTTTTGACATACTGTCTCTGCTGTAGTCTTTGCGAAGTTGCAGGATCGTCCAGGTAGTTCTGTCTGTACCGTTTCCCTCTAAATAGCAACCAGCGGTGATGGAGTCTTGGCAGCGCCAGGAGCTACGTCATCGTCATCGGTAAGTGTCATCCAGGCAACTTCCGACTTTTCCACCCTCAAATCCACAAGGCTCACGGGGTTTCATCGTCATGAGCAGAGGCAGAACTCGGTCACCACCCGGCGAGGCCCTTGAGCTGGAGCCTCTGGTGACAAGTGACGATGAACAGCCGGACTCGCCGCTGTCCATGCAGCCGCCAGCACCGCCCCGCCCCAGATGGCTGACCGGCTCACGGCGGCCGCTCTGGCTGTCCAGCGCCGCTGCCCTTCCCGCCCGCCTCCTCCGCCCACGCCTGACTTGGCGCTATGTCCTCTTCAGCATCTTTTGTCTATATGCCCTCTACTGCTTGGTCCAGGGCTCTCCCCTCTTAGCTTCGCCGCTACCGTCCTATGCAGGACCCTACGGAGTCGGTGCTGTTGATCTCGAGGTTCCTCTAGCTGGCGGACCTCTGCGCGTCGCTGACGGTGTCCTCAAGGGCACCGGCCAGCCAGCCTTTGAAGTGGAAACTCTCCTGGCTACAGTCTACTATCCAACCGATCGCGGCTTCCGCTCCCGCAAGCCGCGGTATCCCTGGATCCCGCGGCCGATCAGTCTCACAGCCAAGGGCTACGCCCGCCTCGCTCATGCAGATAACTTCCTCACTCGGCCCTTATTCACTTTCGTCCTGTGGGCCGTTGGCGGCCCCATCACCATCCCGGCCGAGGTCGACGCTCCGCTGCTTGCCAGCGATAGTGGTCCTGAAGCCTTCCCGGTTACCGTCTTTTCGCACGGCGATGCCAGCTCTCGTACCGACTATACCCACTTTCTTGGCGAGCTCGCTAGCTGCGGCCATGTTCTTGTCGCCATCGAGCACCGCGACGGGAGCGGACCTGGCACCCTGGTGAAGACCTCCGCCGGCTCTCCCGGCCGCCAAGTCCTTCCATTCCGCTCCTCCGATCTCGCAACCGACCTCGACGCAGACTCTTTCAAACGCGCGCAGCTCGCCTTCCGCGATGCCGAAATTCACGCCGCCATTGCCCTGCTCCATTCTATCGACAAGGGCACGCCAGTCCACAACACGCGCGACCCGGTCACCACTCTCACTTCCTGGGCGGGCCGCCTCAACCTCACTCAGCTCACCATTGCCGGCCACTCCTTTGGCGCCACGGGCGCTCTCCAGGCCCTCACAAACTCCGACACCCCCGCTGCCGGCTTAATCCTCGACCCCGGCAAGTCCAGCGGCCCGCTCAACCCGAACGCGACCGTTCCCATCCTGGTCGTGCACTCCAACACCTGGTCCCGCACTGTCAGCCTATTCTACAACCGCCCACACTTTGACACGGTACGCGACCTCGTCCGCGCCATCCCAGCGCCGTCCTGGTTCCTCACTAGCATCGGCACCGCACATCCTAGCGTCACTGATGCGCCGCTCCTCGAACCCTTGATCCTTAGCTGGACGACTGGCACAACGCTTGATGTGAAGGAGGCTCTGCGCGAGTATGTGCGTATTGCGCAGGACTTTTCAATCTTTGTAAGGAGCGGCGAACGGAGAGGCATTTTGAAGGAGAAAACAACGCATCCTCAGTATGGCGTCTGGGTGAGTGAGGAGCGAGAGAAGGAATTTCCGAAAGAACTGGCGAGGTATTGGGAGGTGCATGTTACGCCTGAAGACCAAGAGAAGCCGCTCGAGAAACCTGTAGAATTGTAGCGAGTATGATGTATACGTATACTTGTCTTCATCAGTTATAAGGTTTAGGCTCTTGCCAATAATGTCTCTTGCCGTATGAGATTCATAATATCATTATTTACTGTCTACACCTGTTGCTAACCGTGCATAGTGTCTTAGACAACTTCCGAGCTGGAAGTCTTCAACGCTTAACCTTCACAACTTCGCCGCGGGAGCTTTAATGCGCAAGATAATTCCATCCACTCTGCCTTGTTTCTACATAGCGCCAGATCATACTACAGAATGGTCATTTGGCATGCGTACACTCTAATGCTTCATATTGGGTATAATCATTGACCTAGCCGTCTATCATCCTTCATAAATATCATCTTGACAAGTATCTTATTCCTAAGATTCTCGTCGCGCAGCTCTATTACTGAGCAAAAATCTTCCCAACCCGCAGTAACTCCTCCCACCGTTCATCGTTCTTTATTTCGATCATGCCCTCAGGCGAAACAACCTTCATCTCTTGCACGGTCTTTGTCCCAAAAGCAAAGCTCGTGTCATCGTTCACAAACGCAACGAGGTTCTCTATCCAATCTTCCATCAATTTTCTTTCAGATGGAGTTGGGCCGTAGCAGATAGAGAAGCTTCGACATTAGCATGTGACTCAGTCAGAATATAAGAGACGACGTACTTCCAAAAGGGTTTGTCCATAGCATGCGCAACACCGAACGAGATGGGCGCAACCCTTTCATCAATAAACGATAGCCGGTAGGCAATCTGGTACCGCCATATATTGGCGATGTCGACGCCGTTGGCAACAAGATTCGATACAAGAGCCCTAGAAGGAGCGCGGACCTGACCATCTGAGATGATTTGGCCTTGCAGTCATCGGTAAGCACCCCGTATTCAGATCGTTGATTCAGGGCGGGCACCTTACCAAACAAATTCTTCCACTCATCCAGGTCCTTAGAGTTCGGTAGACTATAGCATTTCAAGACTCTCTCAGTCACATCTGGCGCGTAGTAGTTCCCAATTTGTATACGCAATGCCTCAATCGTGGGCTCGCTGGGGCTGTTATATGTCGAGTACAACGTCTCCTCGTTCAGGACTTCGCCAATCAGCAGCCGAGCCTTGCTTGCCTTGAACGCCGATGCGAACTCTCTACTTGCCAGGTACTCAACCGTCCCCTGATGGATGAAGTGGCCATCTGTTACAGGGCGAAAGGTGTGGTTCTTCAGGTTGGAGATGGCAGCTACAAGCTCCTGTGCCGATCTCTGGCGGAGTTGAGCCAGTTTCTCCGCACTGGATGCTTTCAGGTCAATGCTGAAGTATGCACAGAGCTCATCGAATTGCTGTTTTGTGTCAGAAAGAGACTTGGGCTGTGCGGGGATTGCATTCGAGTCCATGAAAAAGCGCCTATACAACCGAGGGCTGTCTAGAGATGCATCACGTCGAAACTCAAACAGCATCTGCGCCTCAACGCTATAGGCCCCTGCACTCCGTCCAGCGAGCGTGATGTTCTCACGATCCCCTCCGAAAAGCTCGATATTCTCATACACCCACTCCGCCGCCAGGCGCTGGTCCCAAAGCCCAAAGTTCCCACCAGACCGCCCATGCTCGTCCCTCTCGCTCTCAGTTAGAACGTCCGGTCCAGCCAGGAACCCAAAGATGTTCAGTCTATACCCGATTGCAACCACAATCGCATTCAGCCCCCCGGTTGAGATCAGCTCCGTCGGATCCATACCTGCTTCCTGACTCGGGTCGCCCATCTGGAACCACCCGCCATGCAGCCAGAGCATGACCGGCCATTTCTTCTCATTCTCTGAATTCTGAGGGTCTGGGACCGGCGTCCAGATGTTCACGAATAGACAGTCTTCACTATAAGCGCCATCGCCGCCTTCCGCGCAGCCGCCAACGTGGTACGCCTTCTGCGGGCAGACGGGCTTAAATGTTGTCGCATCGAATGCTGAATTTGGGGTGCTACCTGTGTAAGTGTAGTATGACGGTAATGGACGCGGCTTGCGCCAACGGTGCTCGCCAGTTGGCGGGAGGGCGTAGGGGACTCCGGCGTAGCGGCGGGCTTTGTTATCGAATTGGAGGCCGCGGATGATGCCTTTGGATCCTAGGCGGAGGTCAATCGCGGTGGTCGTGTAGGAGATGGTGTTTCCCATTGTAGGTATGGGAATTTTGCTGTTAACTGGGGTACCTGGGGAGAAGAAGTAGGGCTTGGACGCAACCAGCGTCGTCCATATGTAGTCACATCCCTTGCCACGTATACCCCAAATGCCCAAACGACAATTCCCGGCCTGAACTTTTTTTCTGGGTTAGATACTCCAATAACTCCGCTATCTTAGACCGTATCACCTGATTGGGGTATTTAATCGAGCAACCTACTCCAAGTGCCGTACTCCACGCGCGGCCGGATCCCGGGCCGCCACCGAGTCCGACACTACAAGTACTTGTTGGGCATATCCCACGCCAACTTTGCCTTCAGCAGGGCTTGTCCTCATACCTAGAGCGGACAAGATAAGACCGAGCAATGGGCAGCATAGGTGCTGGCGCAGGGGTGGATCTCTCCCACCACATCAATAGAAAGAGCAAGGCTCGCCATCCGTCACCACTCAAGGATATCATCAAGTTTATGGGCCAGGATGGGTTGATCAGTCTTGCTGGAGGTAAGCATATTTTCCCTTCGTTTATTATCTTTAATTATATTTTTTTCTCCCTCTTGCTTCTCAAGGCTTCAAGTAGCTCACTGAAATGATGCAGGCCTCCCTCACCCCTCCCTCTTTCCCCTCCGCGCCGCGAGATTCGACTGTCTTCCTCCCTTATCGTCAATGCCAAACCCTGACACGGGTGAAGCGCCTGATGAAATGGTATCCCTCACACTGGGTCATGGTCCTAATCCTGGCGATCTCGATCTGTCGCAGTTCCTGCAATATGGTAGCTACTTCTCTGGGACCCATCAGGGTTCAAATGCAATAAAATATTGACTCTAGATAACTAGGCTCCGGCACTGGAAACAAGCATCTCATATCCCTCTGCAAGGAGATAACAGACAAGGTCCATTCACCCCCTTGCGAATACGAGTGTCTCCTGCACCCGGGCAACACCAACGCCTGGGCCAAGGTTGTCGGCTTGCTCTGCGAGGATGACGATTATATTCTTGTCGAGGAGTATACGTACCCGTCTGCACAAGCACTCTGGATTCCCTTGGGGGTAAGAGCTGTTCCTGTCTCAGCTGACGCACAGGGGATCTCAGCAATTATGCTTCGCAATGTTCTTGCGAACTGGGATGAGAAGGGCAGAGGGGCGAGGAGGCCGAGGGTGTAAGTGCCGACTGCGACCAGTCTAGTTGAACTGGATATGGTAGGCTGACTGTGCAGGCTGTACCTTGTTGCCGTCGGGTCCAATCCCACAGGTCTCACGATATCAGCAGAGAGAAGAAAGGAGATATATGATGTTTGCGTCGAGTTTGGTATGTCCTACCTCGTCAACAAGCACCCATCTAATCTAAAATCCTGCTCCAGACATCATCATCGTAGAAGACGACCCCTACTACTTCCTCCAGTACCCTCCCTACAGCCCCTCCGCCAGTTTCAGTGTCACAGAATTCCGCCCTCTAGACACGCTTTCCTTCCTCAAATCACTAACGCCTTCCTTTCTCTCCCTTGATACCCAGTCCCGGGTCATCCGGCTGGAATCCTTCTCAAAGACTGTATTTCCTGGCCTCCGCTTAGGCTACTTTGTCGCGAACCCTCTGTTCGCAGAACGTCTCCTCCGTGCAACGGAAGTCGAGACGCAGGATCCAGCGGGGCTAAGTCAGGCGTTTGTCCTGGCCCTTCTCAAGAAGTGGGGGATTGACGGGTACCTAGAGTGGCTGCAGCGGCTGCAGGTGCAATATCGCCTTCGACGGGACTGGATAGTCGGTGCATTCCACAAGCACTTCTCCGTCCTACCGGCTGCCCAATCCCCGCTCCCCAAGGCAGACGGATACGTCGCTTGTCTCGCAGACCGTACAGGGCAGCTGAAGCCTGTATTCAGCTTCATCGACCCCAGTGCAGGGATGTTCGTCTGGTCGAAATGGTACTTTGCTGGCGTGCAGCGGTTTGCTGAACTCTGTATGTCGAACAAGGTTGATCCTGAACAGTCATTTGCAACAGAGCTGTGGAACGCGTT
The DNA here is from genome assembly GCA_013306195.1 of Aspergillus latus. NCBI lineage: Eukaryota > Fungi > Ascomycota > Eurotiomycetes > Eurotiales > Aspergillaceae > Aspergillus > Aspergillus latus. The sequence goes on along the minus strand of VCRL01000027.1, from coordinate 554,630 downwards.
GGCCAGTGACTTGGTTCTGCTTACGCCGGGGTCATACTATCACCCTTGGCAGGGGGAGGATAAAGTCACCACGAGGGAACGGGGTGCGGAGGAAGGCACAGCGCATTTCAGGTTCTCGTTTGCAACGCCGACGGAGGAGCAGATTGATACTGGGGTGGAGAGGGTAAGAAGGGTTGTCGATCGGTACTGGAACTGAGCCCAGTGTAGTTTCAAGGAATATGGAATTCTCAGTAACTCTGCCAGGTACTGGATAACTCGAGTAAAGGCTCGTCCTGCTCGCCAATTTAGAGTCATTGAAAGCTGCCATTCGCGTGCGGAGTTTTGAGGTATATGTGGGCTGTGACATGAAAATATTAAGCAGGCATCACTTTCCATTTTCCGGACTTCTTAATTTTCTAACAGGCCGTCTTCTGGACTATTGGTACTCTGGTACTGAGTGATTGATATCTTTTGGCCTACCATCAGGTTCCAGTTGCAAGGCTTGATGTGGAATTATTGGGAAAGGGTTGATGGTGAAACCCTAACCAGAAGAATTGACTTATATCCAAGCCGTATATCCCAGACCTTAACCGTGCTGACTCCTATCATCTCACGCATCCCAGGCCAAAAGGCCAGCGCTAATACTTGTACCTAAAAAACACATTCTCTCGATCCGTCATATCCTTCTCCGCATTCACCCTTCCAGCCCTCTCACACTCCTCCTCCGAAAGGCCCATCTCCGCAACAAGCTTATCTCTCCGTCTATTCTCCCATACGTCTGTACATATTAGCACCATTCTCGAAGATAGGAACGGGGAAATCCCGTACAATAGAACCTCCACGCCCCCATTGAGCAAAACTCGACCACATACAACACTCCACACGCCGTGATGCCGCGGGTATACTTTGGTGCATCCGATGGAACCATCATCTGCGCGCCGACGGCGTTACCAACACAATAGGCGATAAAGAGAACCGTTGAGATGACAGTTTTCTTGGTTCGGCCAGCCACGTTGGAGGGGAGGAAAGTCCATATCACTGTTTTGCCAACGTATTAGAACGAAAGAAATTGGGGAAGGAGAGTAGGACATACTTAAGCCAGGTAAGGTGCCAAACACCTGCATTATGTACATCCCCCATCTTGTCCATTGCATACTATCTGTCGGGAGCTGAGAAAGGGCGATCATGCCGACGAAAGCTGGGACAAGGGATCCCATCATCATGAAGACTATACACATAAACAGACAGCCACGCCGTTAGACATGCCGGATCCTAAATGGCCAGAGAGCAAACTCACATCTCAGATTCGGCCACTTGAATGTAATACACCCAACAATGAGAAACCAGACAATACTGACGGCGTAGTACGGCGTCGAGCCCTTAAGCAGCGTCTCGAGGGACGAGAAACCAAAGGACTTCCAGATAAGTTTCGAGAATGTCGTATTAGCCCCATTGGGCAGGGCATTCACAATTGTCACGAAAAAGAAAAAGTATGTCTGGGGGTCTTTAAAGGTAGACCATACCTGCTCCCACTTGAACTCGGAGCGCTTCTGGCGGTCTGAACCCGTCTGGTTGGCCATCACACGTACAATGGCCGCATTTTTCTCTTCTTCAGAGAGCCAGCGCACCTCGCGAGGCGTGCCGAGGATGAACCAGACCATGATCCCGCAGAATATGGTGAGGCCGCCTAGGAAGAAGGATATTCCTTTCCACTGGGTCACGCAATCTCAGTATCAGCAAATCGGCCTCCACCTGCGAGCCTCAGATCCAAACAGGGGAAGGGGACGCACAGCAGCCAATCCATCCGGATTTTTCTCAGCCCTCAGCCCGATCCCATACATACTCAATCCGGCGATTATATTCATGCCCGCGTTACTCGTCCCCCAGATGAGCGAGCGCAGCGTATGCTCCCTACTCGTATACCAACTCCCTGTGAGCAACATGAACGTCGGACTGATCGTGCACTCCAGCGCTCCCTGCAAGGTCCGCAAGACCATAAGATGCGCCCAATTCTTCGCGAATGCAACGCACAGTACGATCATGCCCCAGAGGACAATGACAACGGACAGGAACTTCCCCGTGTGCAGTTTCTGCATCGCCCAGTTACCGGGGAACTCGCAGGCTAGATATGATAGGTAAAAGATGGTCGTCAGCCAGTTGAACTGATCTCCCACGAGATGGGTGTCCTCGCGGATCCCAAACACGGCCTGCACGGATATGGAGGTCTTGTCGGCTTGTTGGGTGCCGTAGCAGAGCCACATGAGCGGGAGTAGAAAGAGGTCGATTTTCCAGCGAAGGCGCCGCATGTACGCGTCGCTATATTCGGGATGGATGCTGCCAGTGACGAATTCATTAGCCTCGAAAGCGTCTGGCTTCGACATCTCTATGTCCTTGTCCGTGTTGGCGATGCCGGATCCGACGCTGGCTTCTTTGGCAGTGGCCATCTTGTCTGTTTTGCCCTACTAGCAGGCTTGCCCGTAAATGCACCAGTAATGATCTAAGATGGTGACGTCCAGAACGCTGACCCTGGTTTGCAGGACAGCCTTTGGGGCCCATTTTAAGGGCGATGGCACTAGATATTGCTGCCGTGCCCTCTCCCGGCCGGGTCTCATCCGAACCGCCGGGGTTGCCCCCATACAGAGATAACCTTGATAAGGGACAACATCTGATAGGGAACGCCTGGTTTTGTCCGTTCCCATACGGGCTATATTTCTAGAGCCGACAGATAAAGCCGTGCCAGATTTGTCTCCTGCATCCCTGGTCTGTTGCCCCGGTAGACGACGAAGGGGTCCGGAGCACAATATGCTTGCTACGGAGTGTGGGGTAAGAATATACTGCGCGCCGTTAGTAGATTCGTATATTTGGGCCAGCCTCTACTGAGATTCAGTGGTGTCACCTATCACTAAAGACTCGTTTTGACACGTTGTTTCCTTGACAATTCTCCTCGAACTTCTACGCCGACAGAATATCGCGTTCGTATCATAGGCAATAGCCTCATTTAGACACCATACTACTCTTTTAGGCAGGCACTGCAATTCACATTGTTACAACTAAAGTAGTTAAGAGGACAGGAAGAGGGCACCAGGCCATCTGTGGCAATACTGCGGGAATTAGGGCTCGGGTCATTGCAAGTTGAGACCCTACCCTTTCCCCTACTTATCTCCCACCTCCCCTCTCAATGGCAGCGAACCTGAACGCGGAATATCGAACGAGTGATTTAATTAGTACTAAGAGCCTGGACAGATGGATCAGACTGATTATTGCGTACTGGTGAAACGGCTGATATTTTTTTTTTCACGATGTTTCCTATTCAACGGTTAACTATATGCGGTGGGTATTTATACTCTGTCCTAATGCCCCCAGTCTTGAATTTTCAAGTCTCGAGTATGTATGGTATGTTGCACTATTAGCCAGAGGGTATGGACTGATAGTATAGTCAATATACTGTACAACGGCTTGTTAACATCTTTGGCATTTTGAATGTCACTCTTCAAGGCTCTTGCTGGATGAGGATTCAGCCCATGGTGCAGCATCGAATATATGGAGAGATTCATCCAGTTCCATCGTGCTGCGGTTCTCTTCAGTACAGTGTGGTTTTGGCCTGCAAGCGGTTTCCGCCTGTTGATTTGTAACAGGCGCAGAGAGATAGGCTCGCTACTAGGCCAGTGATGACTCTGGCCTCATGTACGCAAATAATACAGTCAGGGGTCCAACTCTATCGACAACAGCGACGGGAAAAGGTAGCTCCTTAGCGAATAGAAATGTGGATCTGCTTTCGTCCAAGTAGGCCATATCTAAACTCCATATAATCAGTATAACAATGATCCCATGTTTAGAATTAACTCTCCAAGTCACCAACCCGAATAAGCACGAAACTTGCAAATTCCCATTCGTTACTTTAATCAAGCCTGCTTTGCCCCCTCAATCGGCTTCTCCCACTCCTGCCGTCGATCCGTAAACACCTCCATAGTGGGAGGCGAGACGACATCGAACAGAGAAGCCTTGACAAATGCTTTCCCTGGGTATCTCGGGCTCCTCGTCACCACAGGGCTAGTCCTCGTCAACACGACTCTTCTCTCAGTCCGGATGTGGTGTAGCATACCTGCCGCAGTTGCCGCAGAACTGACGCTGCGCTCAAGGTTAGCTGACTGGCTGTGGTTCCAAACAAAAGGGCGCAGAATGTCCAGCGGGTGCTGGGAACTCACCGCAACGACGTTTCCACTGGCTGAATGTGTATCGTTGAATGTTTTGAGCGAGCTGGTATCTTCCACAGTAAACTCGGGCTCGTCGACGAGGTAGTTGATGGATGAACCTGTCTCAAGTCAGTCTGGTTACTAGCAGGCGGCTGGAGGCAGACAAACCACCACCAGACCTGGCACAGTTTCGACTAGGAGTAGGTTACATTAGTGTGTCCAAGACCAAAGTTCAACAGTCAAAATACCAGTGGCAACGCAGCGAACTCGGCGGCTGCTTCTTCAAGGAGACTTGGATACTGCCGCAGATACAGTGGCCTCTGTAAGACATTGTGTGAATTGCGTATGTATGTATAGGCACAGACTGGCAAGTGTTAGTGATTAATGAGAGTAACTGAATATAGCTAAGTTAGTGGACGTTTGTTATCTCCCGTTGGTGACGTTGCGAAGACTCGCGAGGGGTTCATGGCTGTGGGTCTCGTCGTGGCTCGGACGTGTCCCGACCATATAAAAAATATATATACTAATGCCTTCCAGTCTGCTTAAACTCCTGGTCAGCATAGCCAGCAACTCTTCGCTCTAGTCTTTTATTCCGGACATAGGAGGGAAATGGAAGGCAATGTAGGCGACATCGTCACTGGGCTGGGAAAGAACTCCGAGCTTCCAAAAGTGATAATGATAATGACTGGCCTGCCTTTATGGTTCTCAAGAAGTAAATGGCATAAATAGACCATTAATCAACTTCATTGTTGAATTTGATAATGGTAGGTATAGTAGGTATATATTCGTAGTCGAGCCCTCCACCAAGACGGTTGTGACTATGTAGAGATATAGCAATGCGGGTCCGTCTCATATTCTCCAGCCGACAAAAGTGACGACATCAAATAATCCTCACAATATTTATCTTGAGTTGCTCCGTGCAAAAGATACTCCAGAGTAGGCGAACCAACAGCGAGGTACCCACGTACGCCCACGGCCAATATGCATACCTGGTATCGGATGGTCCAAGTACATATAAGCGAATTCTCCAGCAAGTAGTGAAGGTAAGTAAACAGTACAACTTTAACACGTCTTATCTGCAGCTCCGCTTCTCCAGTACATGAGCCTTAGCCAGCGAGGACTGGCCATGGCCAAGTACACCTTGATCACCCTGATCCCATGAGGCCAGGACCTGCCTCAATAACCGTGGAACCCACATATTGATGCTTGCTATTATTAGCATTTCAACGTCTGGCTATTTATAGAATACAGTAGACTTCAGAAGAGACTCTTTCTGCAAGGCTCTTTCGGGGTTGGCGCATTCTAGTTGAAGATTCTGATATCGAGGAATCGTAGTGATGTTGGATGTAGAATTCATTGAAGCCGTCATCACCGGTTTCGTTGCCTATCCTGAATTAGTTGACTAATATCTCATCTACCGGAACTATTCTCCTTGCTTTAGGGAGATGTGGTTTAGCAAAGGATTGGAATGAACGACCGAAATCGCATGATTACCAATCGGCAGTGCTCTATAAGCAAACTTCAGATGTGCCGATAAAAGGACTGCCACCTACCCAGGTCAGCACCTCTCTCCTCCCTCTCAGTCAACTCCTCAAATGCTCAGCTCTCATATGTTTTGATTGCTAACTACTAAGAGATGTCATGTACTAGTTGACCTAGGTCTCAAATAAAGTTTCAGACAACAGCGAGCCTCGTCATCGAAGGGAAATATCGCCTCCCGAACCCCCAGCATACTATAAGCCGAAAGTACCAGGACCTGCCACGACAAGCCTAATATATAGCATTAAATATTTAGAAACTATCAAACGACTAGTTAATAGTAACTGTGTCAAAATATCTTGCGACACCAACCCCATCAAGACTGGTTAGAACCATGCCGTTCTGCACACCAACGTCTCTACAATATTACTTAGGGGGTTGTTGATCGAGGCTATTACAACTACAAGCATCAGGAGATGCTCGGGAGATTTACAGGGTGAGCGGAAGCAATCTGTGCTTTGACAATGTGTTGATATCGTCTTTTGAGTATCCGTATCCATGTCGGATGTATGCTATACGTGACACATAACCCCATTAACAAATGAAAGAATTTGCATGCAAAACCAGCAGGGATGAAAGAAAGCAAAAGGCAAGCCGTGGCATCAGAAACCAACTCCACCAGAAAGAAAGAAGGACAAGATAATTCTATAACTGAAACGGCCTAGCTGCTCTTTTGTTCTCGGACCCTGACCCGGCGGGTATACGAGCGCTAATTTCGAAGATCTAGACAAATTTACAGACCACCGCAGAGCTGAAAATCGTTAGTATGATTCAAAAAAGACCATTAAATAGAGAAACTCACAGTCTCAACAATGATACCAGTAATCTGGTAAGGGTCCGCGTTGGAGGCGGGGCGGCGGTCTTCGAAGTAGCCCTTACCATCCTTGGCGACTTGCCGGGGAATTCGAATGGAGCCACCACGGTCAGCAACACCGTATGAGAACTTGTCGATGCTACCAGTCTCGTGACGACCAGTGAGACGCTCCTCGTTACCCTCACCGTAGACGGCAATGTGCTCGACATGGCGGGCTTCGAGCTTCTTCATGTACGACTCAATGGCCTTGATACCACCCTCGGCACGAGTTGCTGTTGTTGAGACGTTGGTGTGCAGACCGGCACCGTTCCAGTCACCCTTGATGGGCTTGGGATCGAAGGAGATCTTCACACCGAACTCTTCGGCGACACGGTGGAGAAGGAAACGAGAGATCCAAAGCTGGTCACCCATCTCGATACCCTGGCAAGGACCAACCTGGTACTCCCATTGAGAGGGCATGACCTCGGCGTTGATACCGGAGATCTTAACACCAGCGTAGAGACAGGCGCGGTAGTGGGCCTCAACGATGTCGCGGCAGTAGACCTTGCCGGTACCGACACCACAGTAGTAAGGTCCTTGGGCACCGGGGAAACCGCCCTTGGGCCAACCGTAAGGCCAGCCATCAGGGCCGAGAAGGGTGTACTCTTGCTCAAGACCAAACCAGAACTCCTCCTTGGCATGCGTTTCCATCAGGCGGGCACAGTCGTGACGGTAGTTGAACTTGTTGGGGCTTCCATCGGAGTCCCATGTCTCACACAGGACGAGGATGTTATCACCGCGACGGAAAGGATCGGGGTACATAGCGACAGGGCGAAGGTAGACATCTGAGTTGTCACCGGGAGCCTGAGCTGTTGATGAACCGTCGAAGTTCCATTCGGGGAGTTCATCAACGCTAGAAGGAGCCTTGGAAAGAGTCTATAATGACCGTTAGTTTCAAAGACAGAGTCACGTGGAACGCGTATATGCAGGCGGCACTGATGCGCATCAAGCCTTATCTGCTTGGCAGACGTTTACAAGAAGCGCCGTCCGATTCCGTCGCCGATGCGGGGAACAAAGCAGGTGTGCGTACCTTGGTCTTGCTTCGAGTACCGCCGTGGGCGTCGATCCAAATGTACTCAGCCATGACCGACCCTCGCTGGTCGAGGCTCATGTACTTGAGGAGCTGCAGGTAAAATTAGTACAGAGTACGACTATCGAGACATAAAGTCCTCAAGTCGATCGTGGTAAACACGCACATTCTCCGTATTGGAGACATTAGTTGAGTCAGTCTGGACAGCATAGGTTAGCAATTGTCGACGAGCGAAGGGCATGACAGAATAATGACTCACCATTGTGAATATGTGTGGAAGTGCTAAGTGATGGATGTACGGTCAACGATGGACAGATGCGCACAACACAAAAGAGCCTGCTGGTTCCGGATAGCAAGAGAGAGTTTAATGGAAGATGAAATGGGGTTTTTAATAGACACAGAGTGAGAGAAGATGTAGGGATGGAGAAGAGAGAAGAGGAACAGAGTACTGTGGGTGGGGGACCATTTAAATCACTTGCGCCTTCTTTTTTTGCCTCCTGCCGGTAAATTACACTGAAAATTACCACCACCCGTTCTTGCCCGCTGTTTTCGCTATTTTCGGTCCATTTTGGCAGCCACCTTTTTTCGATCCATTCTTTGTTTCAGGAAAAGGCGCAGCATTGTTGAGAGGACAAAACCACAGCGTCTGTATCGCCACGTTTTTAGATTACGCTACGCCTCTTTTAGATTTCTATCTTTGGCCTCAGTTCATATCCAGCTCTGTATACTACAGAGTCACCTCGTAGATTCGAGAATTGTGTTGGACTGAGGAGATTCGATGTTCGGCAAAATGCATGCCCGACATTATGGTCTACTGTAAGGCACGAAACGCTAGTACTGCAAACCCGGACTACTCCATAGTACTACTGACTGCACCAAAGCAAATGGTCTAGTCAAGCATGTGCATGCGGATAAAAGGGTACCAGCTCCGTTAGCTTTTCGGTATCTAGAAACTGATATGTCTGGGATATTAATCACCTGTTTCTCATTCGAATGTCCTAGGAGAACTGTGCGGTCTTCCCCAGATCCCACCCCACGCGACGGTGATTGAATTCGAGTTGAGCTGGCAATCCTACCCCGGAAAATCAGCATCTGCTGACCTGGGTCCATCTACTAAGCATACTGTTCGTGAATCAATGCGAGAGGACAGAGATAATGAAACAGAAGTCGTTGGTAAATGTTATTATCAATTTAGAACTGACCCTGGTCTGTACTTCGTATCGCGGTTACTGGTTGGAGGCTTGGAGCTTAAAAGCCTACTATACTATACTTGCAGTGGTATAGCAGGGACAAGGGTATATTCGAACGGCCCAGATTCCACATGTTACATATCAAGAGACTGCCAATGGGAAAATTACCCTGATGCTTATCTTTTGGAGCATTAAAGGCGCTCAATGGAGTGGTGTACTATATTACTGTTGGCTGCGCGATAGCCTAAGGAAGCGCCGCCTGATATCGAACGTATCAGCTCTTATCGGTGCCCCTCCAACCCCGCCAAAGTCGCGTGGGAGACTGTACAGTAGGAGCGCGCCTGCCGATGGAATCAATCCATACCGGATCAGCTGCACGAGAAAGAGAACAATTCCCTTACCTGGCCAGTCTATTATGAGATATCGTTCTCCAGCCAACTCGGAAACCTCCCTGGATCAAAGTTACCCGACAGTAAATCCATTACATCTAACAACGTTACCGGAGGGCGTGAGTGGGGCGTGGCAAACTCGTCGCGTTCTGGAAAACCAAGGCGGAGCCCGACACCGGAGTTGCTTTCACGTGAGATGAGTCTCATACTGCGTCAATGTTCTGTGATTTTGTCCTAGGTTCAGGCTTCATAGAGAGTAGGGAGTCTTTGGTCAGGACCGACTTCACCCGGGGTTAGGATTTTGGAGATATACATAAGCGGCAACGTCGATCTATGATCCCCCAGCTTTTGAGGCCGGCAGCAAATAGCAATAAAGGCAAGTCGGGAGTTTCAGGAATCAGTCGGATTTCTGTCAATCCCAGTGGCTGCTGCGCTTCCGCTTCCCCGGGTTATATTATACCCCATACTGACCAGTAATGCCAGCCTTGTTGGAAAGAAGCTGGTTCCAGAGGGAGCGGCGTGACCTCGTAGAGAGTACATGCAGTGGAATCTAATATGCCATCCTTCAGGTGTCAAGTCACCATACAAAGTATGATAAATCCAATCGCCAAGAGCACTACGCAGCACTAAGGCAGCCGACAAGCATCATGCTCAAGGAAATGCTAATCGCTTCCTTCAGGGCACCTGATATAGAATTCACCCGAGTCAGCCCTCCATGCTCGTCGTGTTTAAGTTGCGGTGAATCGTATAGTACTAGTAGCCTGGGCTCAGTATCGTATGCAAACACTGCGCAACCATGCCGTACAGAAACACTATTCCTAAACAACCAAACTCCTCCATACCTCTCACCGCCTGCAAAACCATGTCGAAGTCGAACGACGAAGATCTCATGGATAAATCACTCATTCCCAGTCCAAACTTTACAAACCCCCTCGGAGACTGTGGCCAGCAAGCCAAGACGCGTCTCCGTGGATAAATCCAGTAGAATTTGAATTGCATCCAGATTATCAACTGCAGGCAAACGTTTCTGATAGGCAGATCTCCCGATCCCTTATCAGAGCCTGCTCATTGGTTGAGCGGCATTGTCCATGACAAACCGTGCTGACTGCAACCGGACCGATAAAAATTCAAGGTTTTTTTGTGGATTAACCGAGTGGAATGCTTGGAGTTGCTCTGGAGACTATTCAAGCAGCGGTAAAGCGCATTGTACGTATGAGACGAACGTCATACGATTGCGATATTTCGAAGTATCAAAGAAATATAGATAGATAGCAGAAATTTGTCAGTGGATTCAGTCCGGCTGATCGGTTACTGGTTAGAGCGATCGGTGGCAGCACCGAGCGGCGAGAAGGCTCCAAAGTTCAGAGTAATCAACAACTACTTATCAGCAGGAGTTTCGAAATTGCAAATTTGCAGCTTGTAAAATACACAGCTAAGCTCGAATTGTCAATCCCTGGGGAAACCGTGGACCCGAGCTCCAGTTGTTGCAGGGCAGTGGCAGCGCAGGGGCAAGGTCTCACGTAAAAATAGATCGGGTATGGAGTCAGTTGAGTCACGAGTGGGAGAAAAGGACAGCACAAAATACCGCACGTAGGAAAAGAAATTATGCCCGCGAATGCCCAAGACTCCTCAGGGGACTACGGTGGGAAATGAATCCATTTTCGACGTAGCAGAGAAGAGTAATTCGCGCAGCTGATCTGCCTGGAATTTGATGCGGTTTTTACAAGGCCGTCTGCGGCTATTTCTATGAGTAATGATGGAACGTCTGGAGTTGGCTGGCCCGGCCCCTTTGTTAGCATCAATAACTGATCCTGATGCTCTATTACTCCGTACTCGCTGCTCAAATATCTCATCCTCAATTCTTGACGAGGGATATTGTTGGCGCAAAGCTGGAATGTGCAGTTTCATTGATCCAACGGAGTAAATTTCAAGTTGTATCATGATCAGGTATTATGAGATGAACTATAGATAGCTGTTTCATAGTTCCACTGCTGTTTTCATCGCCTTGGATGGCCCGCAGTTGTGCGAAGAATTTGAGTATGATACCAGTAAGACTCGTCGGCGCGTTTTGCGACTCTCGTTGGTTGCTACTGTACCACAGCCCTTGCTTACTCTCAGCATCCATCGCGAACTCAGATTGTCCCAGACCGTGCTCACCTTCATGCAGGTACCAAGAGTGCGCGGATCAGTCTGGACCCTGGCCCGGGCTGAACATGCCGTCCAAGCTGGCAAACTCAGTATGACATCAAGCCCCCACGTGTGCATCGGGCGTATCATCGGCACTTCGTTGGTAAACACAGGACGGCTGGGCATCGCTTCACCCGGATGCCAACCGACAGGCTGGCCGCCTGGGTCTCTCCACTCCAGCGCAGCTCTGCTAAGGTCCCTGATCCAATACCGGCCCTAAATGCGATACCCCCTTGCAACCCTCACCCGCGGCTCTCCCGCTGACGTACCCATCGAAGGACCCATTCCACTAAGATTCCGATGTCTTGCGATGTCTCAAGGACATAAGCCAACTTGCCCCGTAGCTCGCGGGTTGGGTCTTCTGCTGCCTGCATGTCAGGGCTAGCGTTATCGGTAGAGCTGTTCTCGTCGCCCAACAATCCGATAACTTCCACCACCGAGATACGCGCGTTCAGCCCGATTTCGAAAGCGATCGAGACCTTACTAACAGAATGTTCAGGGCCCGGTCTTGACGAACTAGCGCGATTCACCGTGAAGAGCAGCATGATCAATGGAGCCTGCCCTAGCTGGTTCCGTAACGTCACATCTACTTTGAGCTCATCGCTGCCGGATTCTTGGACCTCGTTCTCGGTTTTCAGATCATTTGCGAGACCAAGTAATATATTGAGCTTCTTCTCATTGGGGTTCTCGTTGGTCAATATGGTTATATCCCCGTTGCGCGTTGTCTTGTATTTTTCATCCTGTGATTGGACAATCGACTTAGGCTTTTCACGCTCCGGTTTTATCCTGTCTTGGGGAGGGAATGTACTCCGAATCATGTTCGCCAGTAAGGCATATTGGCGGAGAGTCTAAACGAAGCACAAGTCAGTAAGTAAAGGCGCCAAGGGGATTGTCGCCATACCGGAAGCACATCTGCAAGCTGCCGTGGGTGGGAGAACGGAAGGTCCCTAAGCGTCTTCCCACTAGTGGGTTCAAAGGTTTGAAAACTGTAACTATGCTGTTTGATGCATGGTTTGCCCTCTTCATCGAACGATTGTACAGATATCTTGCTTCTCTTTCGCTCGATGTGGGAATCTTCTGGGCCGAGAGACCACCCAGGGGCCAGCAGTCCATCGTACGTCGAAAGCCTAAAATCTTGCGGCATTTGGATGCCCAGGTGTCGGTAAACTTCAGTCGCTACCAGAAACGGGATGTCGAGAGCTGGCTCCAACCTAGCAACGAATCGTCGGTTCGGGGAAGATGATCCCAGCATGTTGGAGTCCAGATCCATGTTTCCTGATGAGCCTTGATTGCCATTCAGAGCCGGTGGTGGTTCAGCCCAGTTGATTAGCCTGGCCTCGGAAGTCGCGCGGTCTGACGCTGAGGCTTCTGCATCGTCATTGATCGTAGTAAAGACCTCGGGCCCGAGCCAGTCTTTCGACACGCGAAGTGACGGATAACCCTCTTCACATTCGACCGCAATTCTCCATTCGCCATTTCCACCGCTGAGTTCATCATTAGCAGAACTTTCAGATTGGTCAATTTCCATTGCATCGGGTGATTTCCGCTGCTTCGCGTCCAAGACCCGGGCACGCGGCACCCAGTAGTCTAACCAAAGGCCGACTCGACTACCCCTATGAAGGCTTGGCCGCCCAATTCCACCGCTGCAGAGATGTTCGTATTCACCGCCAAATTTTCGTTGCGAACTTTCCTCATTCCACAGCCGTTTCAAACTCTCGTAGAGCCCTTCGATGGCCTCGAAGCAGTTCACCTCTTCGCTGAGTTTATCATGCCGTGCCAGCCATTGTAGGTTCTTGTGAAAGTTGTCGAGGCTCTTCCAGTCGCCCCGAGCGCCGTCCTCTGGCGTCTGTACCAGGTCGCGCTTCAGAATAGCTGTAGCCTCCTCGCGACGTTCTCCGTCGGTGGCATCTGGGGTGGCGTATTTCAAGCTAACATCTCTAACCACGTTTTGTCCACGGTAGAAATCGATTTCAAGGTCGACAAAGTTGCCGGCGATGTTCAGATTATCATCCTGCCAGATTGACTCAAAGCGCTCGAGGTGACTTAGTCGCTCAATGCCCTCCCTGCTAACCCCTCGGCCAGCCACTCGTTCCCGTAGTTTCTGAACCACCTCGATGATATGTCTTCGGCGCTCTTCGTCGTTATCCCGGGCAGCCCCTAGCTTCAAGCCCGGCATTCCCAAGGCCTGGATGTCACTATCATTCATCCCTGTACCAACCAACGCATCGTGGACGGCGGGCGACGGGCTGATCCCAGGATAGGCCCCGAGCAGTAAGGCAGAAGGTGAGCTAAACGAGATGGCGTTATCGTTCTCCGCGGTGACCGCCAATGGGGTGGCATACTGTTGCGTCGATGCAGGCTGGTTCAATTGGCCGTGGCCTGACGCTGAGGGCGTTCTTGTTGACGGAGATTTAAGGGACATCGTTCGATGCATAGGTCCGCCGGATGGACGAGGTGACGAGGTCAGGTGCGTTGGAGTTGCTCCTGGATTCGGTTTGGAAGATGGAGTCGCCATTGCGCCGTGCTTATGCGGTGCCTCTTGGGAAGATCTGGATAGATATATTGGTAGTGAGTACCAGAAAGGCAGGAAAGAATAAATGATGAATTCCAGCAACAAGAACTTGACGATCTGCAGCAAAGCGAGCTCATCTCAGGTACCACGGAGAGGGGCTCGAGACATGTAAACACCATCTAGGTCCCAGTTAGATGCCAAACGCCGTCCTAGCACGCTGGAAACGAAATCATAACAGAAAAAGGCTAAACAACATGGCTCTTATTCGCCTAGGAAGACCACCTCGCTCGTCCCATGCAATGGCCGGACGAATTCAATCACAAGTCAAAAGGCCGAGAAGTAAAAGTGGAGTCACATGAGCATGAGTTTGTCCTGTTTGATTCTACGTCATCCAAAATAGTCGAGCTTCGAGACATACTCTCCATTATAACTCAACCTTTGTATGAAATTACCCTTCTCATTTTGATATAGGATGTGGTCGATTAGAACTCTTTCCCGCCAGATTCCTCGACGGGCTCAGATTCGATCTGTGTCGACGTTAGAGGGTCACCCTCATATCGTGAGTAGCCAGCTTTGAGCCATGCGCGCTCTTACTGATGACACTGCCAGTATGTATTTCCAAGCAATGGAACACATGTCCTGTCTCTTCTGCCAACTGAGCCGCCGAGCATCGATCTAGCCATTGGTGTCACCTCAAAGCTTCCTCCAACCACAGACTCCTTCCGCGAGAACCCGAAGTTTCTTGAAACTCTACAAGAAGTCGTCGCTCAACATGGGCACGAAGACCCGGACGCGATTTCACAAGCCCAGGTGATGGTATCCACGTCTGGCGCTAATATCGCTTCGGGCGGCGTTCTCATGCCTGGGTCACATAATCGACGACGCCGTGGTGGTGCTGACATGACCAGTGGAGCTAGCGGTCAAGGCGGTGCTGGGTCTGCTGGGAGAGGGGGATGGATACATATATCGGACAACCGGCGGCCACCAGAGTACGGGAGGATTGCATGGTATTTGGCCCTAACAACTAGAACAATGAGGTGTTCTAACATTACTAGGCCCGAGGACATTTTTGGGAGTCTGGAAGTTGACGGCGATGGAAAGTTTGTGGGCGGCACAGGAAATTACCAAGCAAGCGGTAAGACTCTCCCCCAAAAATCATGAATTTTCATTATTGACCAAGGCAGGAACTTATCGAATCGTCACGCGGGACGGCATGTAGGTAGCTCCCATTTTTTGACCAAATCAACGCTGACAAACTTGCAGTCTCGGTTTAAGCCTATTCCTCAGGGAGAAACTGGTTCAGAAACTACGTGAACAAGAAGCGCAATGAGTAACCAACAAGGGCCCTATCTGTGCTATGTCGTGAAATGTACCATACACCGCGCTGCTGGACAGTTGAAATATTAATTCTCCGAATCCATATCCACAGTCCAAATCATTTCATGGTTCCGTCATGACCCTGTTCTCTATTTAGAGAAGAAGTTGGTTATTCGCGGAGTACCAGTGGTCTTCTTCTTCGGCTCTGGCTTTTTTAGCGACTTCTGGTTATGTGTTGCACTGCGCATCTGCTTTGATTTCGTAGCAAGACCCGATTTTGAAGGCTGTTTTGGGGAAGAATCAGGTGATACTGTCTTGCGTCTTTTTGCATCCTCTTCCGCTTCAGGATCCGCACTGTGAGGATGTTCCCTCTTGACTCCTGCGACAGAATGCGCGGTATCATCTTTTTTCTCCGTAGGGGTTCCTTCGCCTTCATTCTCCGTCGGTTCGGTCTTCTTCTTCGCATTCACAAAGAAATTTGCAATGTTGCTCTTATTTTCTTTACTGTCGACTGGTACGATGAAATTCGGCGAATTATTTCCAACTTTCCCAACTTCTTTCGGAACCTGATAGCAGTCCAACTCTCCTTCGTAAGGCTTAAGGACGGCCTGCAGCTCCTTTGACCAACTCGTCCGTTTAGGATCTAACCAAGCATTCCAGGCCTCGGTTTTGGGGTCCAGTATCACCGGCATTCTATCATGAAGCCAGCTCAACGATGGACGTGCCGAGGTCGTAATGATGGTGAACGTGTAAAGCTTCTCCTCGGATCCTGCCTTGGTCAGCCCGAGTTCAACCCTGGACCAAACCTGTGCTCACCCTCATACGTAACGCAGTCCCAAAGTCCAGCGAAATACATCAAGTCGCCGTCCTTGCGCCGAGTATAATGCGGGATCCTATCCTTCCCTCCAGGCCCCTTCTTCAGCCACTCATAGTACCCTTGACAAACAACAACACAGCGCTTCTTCCGCTTCATAGATGTCCACATTCCGCGATCTTCGCCCAGCGAGTCATCCCGGCAATTGATGGTCCGCATGAGTGTTCCATAATCCGGCAGCCGCTTCGTCCAGAATGGGACAAGGCCCCATTTCATACCCTGAAGCTTGTAGTGAACTTGAGAGCTACTATCTGTCTCCGATACGGCGGGTTCAGTTGAGTCCGTCTGTTCCTGGTCAGGGTGAGGCTCTGCGCCGTTATTGTGGTCTGGGAAATCGGCACGATAAATGACACCGACGTTTCCCGGTGCGAAGTTATATGTATATCTTATTTCATCGTCCTCCGGTGTTTCATCGACTGGCATGCCTTGTTCTTGCATGCGCCGTCGGATGAAACTCATTCGCTAGCTTGGTTAGTCGATGGCCCTGCGGAGCTTCCGGGGACATACTACGCCTAGGGCGTACCGACCACACATGATGATGAATCAGTACAGTATAGTATATGAGAACTGATTTGTTTAAAGGCTGTTTTAGTTAGCACTATTGAAATGAATTGACGGGAATTTGAGAATAAAGTAGACCAGATGCTCGATGAAGACGGTAGGCAGAGCTTCGGGTGCCTTGGACGTCATCAGTAATTGGCTCCGCTCGTATAAATTCTCTCCCCAGTTAGGATCGTCTAACCTTCATTCATCCATTTGGAGCACAATCCACGCCGCCATCCCTCAATACAACGGCTGGATTTCTTGATGAATCGATTTACATTTGCAGGAAAAAGTTCGCTTTCGCAATGATGCTCAGCGCAGCAGCAGCTCGCCGCACAAGCTACGCCTTTCCTCGCAACCCCCGAACACCCGCCACATTACCCTCAAGAACTATCGCATTCTCCTACCGGCGACCATTACAACACCTGCCGAAACCACAGCCTTCGAATCGATACAATCAACTTCGGTCCTCGTTTCCTACCCTCCCCCACCATGTCCTTGATTTCCCGCAACAAACGCGATCGCTCTCCTACTTTCAGCGCACTCGACTCGGCCTACGGCAAGCATCTAAGGGTATATGGCGCAAGTACCCTGTCCTTCTGCCTTTCGCAATCCTTGGAGTCATTGGCTCTACATTGTTTTTTGCATACATCGTCTACATCGAGGTGACGCACAACGCGCCCCAGTATCACAAGTTTCCCCCGGAGGTTGTAAAGCCTCTACGCCAGGCAGTATACTACACAGATGTGGTTTTACAACCGCAAACCGCGATGAAGTATTACAAAGAGGCTTTGAAGGCTGCGGCACAAGTCGGCTTGCACCCGTTCTCAGACGAAGTGTTGGGGATCAAACTGCAGGTGGCGGACATGTTAGAAAGGTCAGGAAACGTGGCGCCGGCTGTCAAGGTGCTGGAAAATACGAAAAAAGAGATTTTACAGTATGTTGAGTTAGGGCGGAAAAAAGCAGCGGAACAGAAAAAAGCACAGGATGAGCACAAGAAGAAGTTCGAGAAAGAATCAAAACAGAGGCACGCTCAAATAGATATTAAACTCGAGATTGATAATCCCGATTTCATCGACACATACGAGCAGATGAAAGCGATGGACGAGTACGACCAACAACAGCAAGACAAGGCTATGAAAAAAGCCGTTGGGATCTCACTAAAGCTTGGTCAACTCTACGCCAGCGACCACATTCAAGATCTCAAAAAATCCGAGGCAGCCCACGAATCCGCCATCGAGCTGAGCATGAACGAGCTCAAATACCGGCAAAGTGCTGGTCTTCCCCTCAGCAACCCCAACCCGGACGCTGAAAACGAACTAACGCCGTGGTTGACCCGGCGAGATGCCGCAATGGCCCTTACCAATTTGGCTCAGACTTACGGAGAAATGGACAAGCATGACTTGGCCCTCCCGGTCTTTCTGCGTGCTTTAGAACTACTCCGCGAGGATGAAGGCCCAAAACCGACCGCCTTCCAGTTCTACCTTCTAGGCATTATTGCGTCCACACTCAACGTTCAATCGCTGAAGCCTCTTCGCGCCGACGACCCCGACGCTGCGCGCAATCACCTAGTTGGCCATGCCAGGGAGTGGGCGATGACGGCTAATAAAATAATGGACAAGATTCCTGAAAGCGAGAAGGACGAGTCGTATTTCTTGGGATGTATCTCTGTTAAGAACACCCTGGGTCAGCTTGCTGAGCGGCAGGGCAAGCTGGAAGAGGCGGAGAAGTACTACAGGGAAGCAATTGATACTGCTAAGGTTTATGCCAGTCACTCGACAATGGTTGACCCACGACATGAGGAAGTGGTTGATGATTTGAGAGCAGCTCTGGAAAGGGTATCGAAGAAATAAAGAAAGATATGGCCGGCCTTCCGGTAGTTCTTGGCTGGCTGTTGTGCCGAGGAAGCTTGTACAATAATATATATTCCAGATCCAGACCACATTCATGAAAAGATGACCTTTGTGTAGAGAACTGGTTGAAGGCATTAATGAACATGGGTCGACTGATCATACGTCGTACACTATGAATCCAGACGTGTTTGTGAATCATTCAAAGCACTACCACGTCGATCTAAGGCTATAACGGCGGTACGCAAGAGTCACTTTACAAGACTATTAAATCTGGGCGAGTATCCTCCGCGGGTGCCAGGCGTTAGGTTCTAAGCGGAGTATATCAGGTAACGAAGAAGACTTGTTCGAACGACCCCCGACGGGTCTTTTACACGGGAATTCGCGAAGAGTGCTTCATTGCTCATGGCTCATACAATCCCAACCAAATGCCTGCCCGATTTTTGAGATATGGAAGGGTCCCGGGGAAGAAAGGGGATAAGGAGGTGATGAAGATGATAAAAGAAGATTTGATATCAAACAAAAGCTTTAGGAGGCTTTATTTTGGTTCGTCTGCCAAACTCAACCCACTCGCTCTCAAGTCCTTCACAATTATTTTGTCATTTCCTCTCTATGCTCACAATCTACGCCCTCGACATGACACCCCAAGCGCGGATCTTGTTGTCAGTGTAACCAGCGAAGAGAGTCTGGCCATCAGCAGACCAGGCGAGAGAAACACACTCGGGCTCACGACTCTTCTTGCCCTTCTCAATGTACTCGGGCTTGAGCTCGTCGACCTTGCTCTTCTTCTCGAGGTCGAAGATGGTGATGCTGCTGCTGGTAGCAGCGCAGAGCCAGTAGCGGTTGGGGGAGAAGACAAGGGCGTGAATCTCATCACCGGCGTGGAGGGAGTAGAGGTGCTTGGACTCGTTGAGATCCCAGAGCATAGTGACACCGTCCTTACCACCAGAGGCGCAGAGGGATCCATCGGGGGAGATGGTGACGGTGTTGATGTAGCCGGTGTGACCGATGTGGTCGGTCTGGAGGCGGCAGGAAGCGAGTTCCCAAACCTATTTGTTATGTTAGTTGCACTCTCCAGATTTTTATCCAGATTTAGTAAAAGAAGTAGGCAAACGAATTTGGCGTGTCCATCAGGCATATGGTGATTTTTTGTCTCATGGCCGTAAGGCTCTGAAGTAGCAAATACGTATAGAATGCAAGCATCATAGGACCGACTGAGTGCAGCAAGCGAGTGAATAGTTTAAGAGGACGTACCTTAACAAGTTTGTCCCAGCCAGCAGAGACGATGACGGGGTTCTGGGGGTTGGGGCTGAAGCGCACGCACGAAACCCACTCGGTGTGGCCCTTGTCGGTGATGGTGTACTTGCAGTCTCCAAGGGTGTTCCAGAGCTTGATGGTGCGGTCACGGGAGCCGGAAACGATCTGGCGGTTGTCGGCGGAGAAGGAAACGGAGAGAACGTCGTTGGTGTGACCAACAAACGTCCGGGTGGTCTGGCCGGAGGAAAGCTCCCAGAGGCGGAGAGACTTGTCCCAGGAGGCGGACAGAGCGTAGGCACCGTCGGAGGAGATCACCTATACGTCCAAACACACTCATCAGTCAAACTGATTCTGATTCTCACTTTTCCCTTCCGTCTGCGCCCCGCTCAATGCACATTCTTCGGGACTCGAATTTCGGGAAATAGGGGGGATCGGAGGCATACACAGTCGGAGACGATGTGAGAGTGGCCCTCAAGGCTGCGCTTGGGGTAACCGTAGGCCTGCTCGTCGCGGGTCAGGTTCCAGATGATCAGGGTCTTGTCGCGACTGCCAGAGAGCAGCAT